>VWPU01008288.1:0-21087 GCA_013398955.1 Callaeas wilsoni | reverse complement strand
CGCTCTGCGCCGCCGCCGCGGGCTGCGACGAGCTCCGGCGGCACATCGAGACGGCCCACCCGGAGCCGGGCCCGCCGGGCTCCCGCCGCGCCGAGGCACCGCCCGAGTGCCCGTTCTGCGGGGAGGCGGCGGGGCGGGAGCTGGAGGAGCACGTCAGGGCGCGGCACGGGCACCTGCTGGGCGCCCCGGGCACGGGTGAGCGGCGGCGGGGAGGGATCCCCCGCTGGGATCGGGGGTGGCAACGGAGAACCGGCCGGGGGATACGGTTGGAGCAAAGGAAATCGTCATGTGTTTAGATACTG
This sequence comes from Callaeas wilsoni, assembly GCA_013398955.1. Lineage (NCBI taxonomy): Eukaryota > Metazoa > Chordata > Aves > Passeriformes > Callaeidae > Callaeas > Callaeas wilsoni. The sequence goes on along the minus strand of VWPU01008288.1, from coordinate 20,785 downwards.
TGTTTTGTTTTAGGCGTGATCAGAATTTCATTTTGACTAACTGGCCGAAGTTGCTGGTAGTTATTTCAGAAACTTAAAGGTGGCATCTCTGCTAGTGGGTAATACCCTTAGAATACTAGGATTTGTGATGTAACGAGCTATATATACTGGCAACCTAAACGATGATTAGGATGCAAAATGTGCCAGTGCAGTCAACCACGCTGCATAATCTGTGATTAAAATGCTCTTCTTAACAAAAATCCCACAACACACCCACCCCACCCCCAGGTCGTAGCATTGAACATTTTTACTTCCATGCGTGCAAATAGTGCAGAGCTTGAATAATTTACTTGCCTGCATGCCGGTTTCTACTTTAAAAATAGTTGTATTAATGTGTTTTGGTTTTTTATGTATTTAGCATGCTTCAGAAAACTGTGTTTTGCAGTGTTATGTTAAATGCTGCTGGTGAATTTAGATGATCGTACCACCAAGTTTTCCTCCAGCCAGTCGTAAACTTTTAGCTGGGACAAAAGCCTTCCAGAAACTAACACAGGATATCAGTTCTTGTGTTTTGTGAACCGAGGAAGGTGCAGATAAAATCTAGGGGACTCAAGAGGAGAGCAGTAAAGTTGGAGTCAGGGACTCGTCTGTGGTTCCCAATAACAGAACAACAGGCGGTGGGCAGAAGTCAAAATACGAGGAATGCCATTTAAATGCAAGAACACTTCTTTTTACTGTGAGAGTGGTCAAACACTAGGATGTGTTCTCTGAGGAGTTTGTGGAGAGTCTATACTTGGAATTTAAAAAAAAATGTCTGGGAAAAGCCGTGTGTAACTTACTCTCTTTAATTTGACCATTCTACCAGGGACTAAATGATCTCCAGAAATCCTTTTGAACTTCAGTTATATTACATGAGACCCTCAATAATAATCCTAAAACTGCAGAAAGAACATTTATTTGAGGAGATGCAGGAAGACTAACAAAATAAGAATGACAGCACTTTTTATTCTTTCAGCCCACCAACTGCTCTGTTACTACATGAATGTTAAGTTTTTGTAAGCAAATGTTCTTTTGTTAGCAGAACACATCTTTTTATTAATGGTTTGATGTTTCAGACTAAGCATTTCTTGATACAAATATTATCATAGCAAATTGTGATCTGTAAGTTAAATGGGGCAAAACTTAATTGAAAGAAGAAAAATACGTCTTAAAATTTTGGTGTATTTAGGTACAAATTCTTAAGTGGTTAAGAGAGTAACAGCTATTTAGAATTTGCTGCCTTTCACTGGGGAATTTTGGTGGCAACACAAACTTCATTACTGTGTCTTTTTCTTAGATTGTATATCAATTAGGGGATGAGTCTAGCAAAAAAATACAGGAATTGCATTAATCAAGAAACTGCATTTCTTTTTCAGACACGGGAAATGGTGAACAGCTATATGAATGTCCTATGTGTAGTCTTACCTGTACAAACATTCAGATTCTTGAAGAACACGTGGATTTACACTTAGAGGAACATAACTTTTCCGAAGGTACATGAAAGGGTACAGGCTTGATAATACTTGAAAGCATTTGCAAATATTTGTGTGTTGTAGTGTAGAATCTCACGTAAAATTTAAAATAAATATTCCTGTATTTAAAGGGAACTTGGACACGTGTGTAATGAAGTTAACATAGTTAGGTTCTATCACTTGCTCAAGTGCTCTCCTTATGTACCATGCTAAAAGAAGTCTTTGTCTATGCATGGTTGCTAAGTAAATGAACTGCATGTTAGCCAAAAGAAAAACTTAGAAGATTGACATCTAAAAGACAGCAGTATTATATATTTGTTTTTCTAGCTCAATAGAAGGTTTACATAAATGGAATTTACAGTGGCACATTCCAATATGATGAGTTGAGTATTTATAGCTTATGAAAACTTCGGGGTTTTTTTCTCAATTCATTTCTGCAAATACTTTGTGGATTCATTAGTCATAGCGTTAAAGTAAAAAAATCTAAGTTAATTTTATTTTATAACATGGCTAACAGAATCTTAGAGATTCCCTATTCAGTTCTCTGATTTTAAGTTTTTGTCACTTCCTTATGAGGCAGCTAGCAATGGTCCTAGACACTAATAATAATAAAGGTCCTAGACACTAATAATAATACCACTAATAAGTAGTATTAAAGGAACTGTGATGTCTTGCTAACAGTGAAGTGAAACACAGTAAACAAAAGCTGTCTTCTCAGTGGTACAGGTACATGCATTATTTGCCATGTAATTGCTCCAGTAACTGCATAAATGTGGTCCAGGTCAAGAGTCTGGGTAGACTGAATGCAGTCAGTCCTGTTCAACGTTTGTTGCTAATAGCTCAAAAAAATGTGGGGTGCATCTCCTAAAATTAATGCCCAGTTGTGTTCATGTATGTCTGCTTAGAAAGGAATCTCTAAAAATTAACCAAATGATCCCTTGAAGCATTACTAACCTCCTGACCAAGTCCCCTCACTTTGGAATGTTATTCTGGGGTAGGTGGAAACATGAGAGATCTAGAACTGGCTCAACAACTCCAAACTGAGGAAGAACGTCAGAGATCAGAAGAAGAGAAGCGAGAGAGGGAAGAATTTAAAAAGCTGCAGGTACACTCTTGTTTCTAAATGGTAAACTTCAAAAGAGTTGTGCCTTTAGAAGTGGAGTATCTTGGAATTGGAATGTCCTGGAATGGCCTTATCAGGTCAGACTGTGCAAGCTGCACAGTCTGTTTTGAGGTAGTGATGCAGGGATGGGTTGGAAGCAAATTCAGTCTCTTGGCAATGCTGATCCTGGCAGAAGTGCCGGACATGACAGCCTTGAGCTACTTGGCTTCCCAGCTTTGAGTGGTGCTGGCTCAGGATGGGATGAGCTGCTCCCTGTGCTTGCTGTTCTGCTTTCCCAGCACACCTGCTGCCTTGCAGTGCAGCCCGGAGCTTATTCCCCACCAGCATGCCACCAGCTTTGAGCATCCTGGCTGTCCTCTACTGGAATACCAACACCTGCTCCAGGTCCTACTTCCCTCTGCCTCCTGTCTTGCAGCCCTGGTAACTCGCTTCTCACTCTGACTACCTCCTTGCCAGACTGCATCTGTGCCAATGGCTCTGCCAAGAGGGAGCAGAGGGATGTGTCTGCTTTTCCAGGTGTGGCTTTCCTAGTCCCACATTCATGTTCAGGTCTCCCACATTCAAGCTTGGTCTTCAGCTCTAAAATAATTGGAATTCTGAAGTTTTTATGTCTCACCATTTTTCAGAGTTACCGACAGTGATTCTGAGAAAGTGCATGGACAAAAGATGATTTTTAAAATTGTGACTTAAATCATGTACATTCCATCACTAACAGAGACAGTATGGCTTGGATAATTCTGGTGGCTTCAAGCAGCAATTTCTAAAGAATATGGAGAGAGAAGTTAACAGAGGGAGGATGCAGCCCTTCGAATATCATAAGAGAAAAGCTGACATGATGGAAAGTTTGGCTTCTGGTATAGATGATGGGAAAACAAAGACATCAGGTAAAGATGGGGAAATTATACAACTAACACTGTACTCTCTAGACCTTAGATTGGTAGTGACCAAACCAGTCTTTAGCAAAACATATAATTCATTGTTTAGTATTGGTTGTATCCTAGTTCTAAACATTATTTTCTAGATCAATCCAAATTCTTACAGTTCTAAAATAATAAGGAAATTAAATCCTGGTATGTTTTAAATCTGTATTCTAATTTGCAGGCTGTTTTCCTTTTTTTTTTTTTTTTTTTCTTTTCTGTGGAACTTGGAACCAGGTTGTCTGCTTAAGGGCACAAATACAGTGTGTATCAGAAGATGCAAATATCTTATTACAAGCCGGTTGTTCTTGACTCGGTGCTTATTTACTGCTTAGCACTCATTGGCTCCTAATCCAGTGTAGCTGTTGAAATTTACAGCAGCTTTTTGTCTTGTGTTTCTGTGAATTGTTACATTGTGTAAGCTGGTTGCAGGTAAGCACAGTGTTCATCTGATTAAAAAGTCCAAGAGAGGAATGGGAGAAGTAGACATCTGCTTGATACATCTTCTTTTAAATGTTTTATAGTTGGTGCAGAAACACAGGGCAGGTGGATCTCTGTGTCCCTTTCAAAAGGCTCCTTTGTCTTTACTTTCCAAGACCACAGTTCAGAGGTCTTTTAGCGTATTGCTAGTGGTTCTGGCTTAGAAAATAACCACTTGATTCTTGACAGGTAAAATAAAATTTCTTCTGTCAAACAGATTGTGTGGAAATAACACATTTAAAGTTTTCATTCTTGATAATGATTTAGATTTCAGAGAGGTTCTTAGAAAACAATTTGTGGTGACTATGGAATAATTCTCTTTACAACAGCATGGTAATGAGGGGCTTTCAGGATTTACATACATGAATTGGAGAGAGCATTGCCAAGCATATTCTTTCCTGCAACAAAGGAGAACTTGGAATATCCTGCAGGAGGATTATTTTAGAATATTTACAATAATTCTCAAGTTCTGTGCCATTCCTTTTCTTTTGTTTTTTTTCCCCCTCTTAGTTTCTCCAGGAAAAATAAGTTGAGGGGAATAAAAGGTTTACGTAGTATACATAAGTATTGCTATGTTTTTAAGATGATGTTGTAGGGGCATAGGAATGCTTTATTGATGACATAGTATTTCTGTATCATTGTAATAGTTCCTGTGACTATACTATAAACTATAGTAGTTTATAATTTAGTCCAAGCTGTTTAATGTAAAATAATCATTGTGTAGCAACAGTGAAAAAATAGATTTAGTTTTGAAAGCTTGATAGTACAGAAATTCATCAAAGTAAAGACCATTGGAATTAAATAGGTGCAATGTCCACTGGTTTTGTGGTTTGGGCTCTAAATGTAATGAAGTTTCAAAATAAATTGTATTCATCTGTATCTGTTACAAGCTGGGGAAGGAATCTACTGGTAAATTTAGTAGTTCATTTTACAGATAAACTTCATATTTGGTCTTCTTTTAGGACTCATTGAAGCATTGTGCAAGTACTATCAGAATGAGAACAAAGATGTGAGGCGTGTGTGGCTTTCAGCAGGAGTAGATCACTTCCAGTCATCTTTGGGTGACAGAGGCTGGGGTTGTGGTTACAGAAATTTCCAAATGCTCCTTTCCTCACTGTTGCAAAACAGCTTCTACAATGACTGCCTGAGAGGTATTAAACAAAATGCTGTTTGTTCCATGTACCTTGGATAACAACCGACTGACTGATGTTTTGCCTTTTCATTTACACAGCAACTCTTACAAGGTCAATGATACCTATTAAATGGTTGTTATACCACTGGAACTTACTGTGAAAGAGTCAGAGGTGAATACTGGCAAGAAATGATGCGGTTGAAGTTTTTACCTTTAGTTTTTTTGGTGCATCTTTGTAACATCAACTGCCTCGAATAAAAGAAGCTGAATATTTCTAATTAATAGACTATTTCAGTCACTGTAACAACAATTCAAAAGCTTTTCTGTTCCAGATACTACACTAATTCCTAGTATCCCAAAGATTCAGTCCATGATTGAAGATGCCTGGCAAGAAGGTTTTGATCCTCATGGGGCATCTCACTTCAACAACAGATTACATGGTTCCAAAGCATGGATAGGAGCATGTGAAATTTATTCACTGTTAACCAGCCTCAGGATAAAGTAAATATGCTTGTTGTTGTTGTTGTTGTTGTTGTTATTTTTAACTACTGATTTAAGTGCTGTACCTTAAAGGTTGAATTCCCAACTGTGTGATGACAAAGCCGCCTTAGTGACTGCATTTTTAACCATGTATAAACAGATCTGATTTAATGCAGCATGAAGCTGTGTAATTACAGGTACATGTAACTACTTATAGGAGGTACATAAACTGAATAACTGCTTAGATCATTGAGACTTGATGCAGAATTATGCCACATATGCATAAATTAAAGTATTGATTAAAAACTTCATTTCTCTTCTTAAGAAGAATCTGAATTTCAGCTGTTTTCTGTGGCTTTTAATTGGATTCTCTAGTGTACGTGTATCATATACAAAAAAATGTAACATTAATTTTTGCATGTTTCACAAGTTCTTGTTAGACTGAACAGAGTAGAGCACTTCTTTGTTATATAATGAATTTTCCTGTTTGGGACAGTATATGTTGCATTGCTTTGTAATTGTGTGTCCCCTAGTCCTGTATTAAAAAAGTAGTAAGGACCACTTGGGGCAGGAGGAAGGGACCCAGAGGTGAAAAAATTGTTTTAACAAGCAACCTGCTTGAAATTTTATTGCTGTTTTCATTCTCAATGTTTTGTAGGTGCCAAATCATTGACTTTCACAAACCCACTGGCCCTATGGGTACACACCCTCGCTTGTACGAGTGGGTTTTGCATTACTATTCTGCAGATAATGAAGGTGGTGCAAAGGTGGTGTGTACTTCCAAACCACCTATCTACTTGCAACATCAAGGTCAGTGTCACAATATGCTGGTTTCTTACTGTTCTCTCTCTCTTTTTATATGTACTGCAGTTCAGAGCAGCATTTTTTAGTTCTTCTTCATTGGATTGAAAGCGTGGCTTCATTTCCCGTAATTTTCCTATTTAGTAAGAGCAGCACTAAAGTTTGTATTTTCATTGAATGGAAGAGCTGAATGTGATTGGGATCTCAACTTTCTGACATGTACTCTTATAAGTATGTTCTTAAATTTCGAGTAATGCCTTCCTTGATCTGAAAATCAGCCGTATGTTACAAGGTAGTAAATGGGATTTATGTGATTTTAAACTACTGAAACTCTAATTTTGATATTAGGTCACAGTCGTACTGTTGTTGGAATAGAAGAGAAGAAGAACAAAAGCTTATGTTTGCTACTGTTTGACCCAGGATGTTCTTCCCAAGAAATGCAGAAACTGCTGAAACAAAACAGTGATGGAACTGGTCTCAGACTACTTCGGAAATTTGCGGGTAGCCTAAAAGAAAAGCAATACCAGATAGTGGCTGTAGATGGGGTGCTCTCTTTGGAAGAGAAAGCTGTAAGTATCTCAGAAAACAGTTTCTGTTTGTGAAAATTTAAGACCATCTGCATCTCTTCTTTGAATGCATATGCAGATATGGTTGCGTGGTGGATTTTTTGCATCTCTTCACTTTCCTTGATCTTTTTCTCTCTTGCTTTCTGCTTATATAATCCCAGGATATCAAAACCAAAAACATTTTGCATATAAATGGATGCCGCCTTGATGCAACTGACAACTTCTAAGTCTTGTATGAAGCTTTCAGCTGTTTGCAGATGTAAATTAGGCTTTTTTAAACTTTTCATTTTCTTATAATGTTTTCTCCTAAATAACTGATTAGTGAGTGTGTAAGTTACTTACAAACACTCATAGTGTTAAATTATGTTCAGAGGTTTGAGCTGTTGAAATTTTTATAAATCTTATCCACGTGTTTGACTTTGGGGCATTTTACCTTTTTTAAGACCTTGGAAGTTTTCAGCTGATTGCCAGATGTGGTTTTTGTTTCTTAAGCTTTTTCTTTCCTACACTAACAAATTGATTCTGATGACCTGTGTTTCAATTCTGTGGTGTCTTATCAGCACTCTTCAGCACATTCAAGCTTGGGGACAGACTTATTTAAACTATGAAAATAACCGGCAACTGAGTCACTTGCTCAACTGTATTTAACAGATGTATCTTGAAATGAGGTATTGTCTTAAGTGTTTTCTGGCCTTGAACATGTCAGAAATATCAGTGAAACATGGCTATCCTCTCCTCCTACGGGAAAAAGCCTTAAAATTCAGGACACAGTGAAAAAAAAGTGTTATTTGGGATTTGGCGGAGGTGGTGGTCATTTGTTTTTGGTTTGCCACTTCTTTTTTCATCTTTTCAAATACTTGATTTCTATTTATAAGTATCAGTTGTTTAGAATTGTTGTCTTGGAAGCTCCTATTTACTTAAGACGAAATGTAACCCCTTGTACTTGTTAAGATTACTAAACTACTAATTTGGAAGAAGCTCTTTAAAGTACTGGTTTTGTTTGTCAAAGTATTTTCTTTTCCTCTCTCCCCACCTATTTTTAGGCTCGCTGCCGTGCTTCTCAGGTCTTAACATCAGAGAAGATTCCTTAAAGGATACCTTTGTAACCTGCTTCTGGAACTTGCTGGGTGCAAAACATTAAACTTCTGGACCGTGGACCCTAAGTCAACAATTTTTAGACTTAAACTATGTCTCCATAAATGCTTGGGAGCTCTGGGAATGCACAACTCTGGAATAAACCTGTAGTTTTTGTGTTCAGTCAAAACTCTGGCATCCTGATACAAATGTAACTCAGAAGTATTGCGGTCCTTGTCTTACTAGAAAACGTGTTATTTTCTTAGTTGCTTGAATTAGCAACACCTACTGTCTTGTAGCAAATTATGCACTGTTGTTAATGAGCAGTGGATAAAGATACTATGGAGCTACTCAATTGGAGTTCCTGGTCATGGTTTATCTCTGTAAATGTCTTTATGCTGCCACTGTGACCAGTCCTCTATTTCTTCACTATTCAGTCAGTTCTACCAGGGATTAGTTTACTAGTAAACTTCTTTTCAATTAGCTGGCTTCTCTAGATGTACCACTTTTAAACATGAACACATGTGCTTAGGAGGTGGATCAGTGTTGGCATTGTCTAAGAGGTCTTAGAAAGCAGTGTCCAGAACAGAGTGTGTGTGCTTTAGGGGCTGTGCAAGACAAGCCTTTGGGGTAGAGGAAGAAAATATTCCTTTTGTACCATGAATGAATAAAATGAATATATTTTTTAAAAGTTTTTATTCCACCTTCATCCTTTTTTTTTTTAATTTCTGTCTTTTGTATGTTTTATAATGTATATCTCGAAAGGACATTTGAACTGCCTTTTGACTAGTGGCTCTGTTGTGCAGGGTTAATGCCATTTAAGAGACTGGAGCTGTCTGCTGAAACAAGAACCTTAGGTGTTTGAGGCACTTCACTGTACCTAGGCCATGCTGCTGAGGTTGAATATAAGAGCCCTGCCCCCGCAGGAGGGGAGCTGGAGGCTGGGAGGGATGGTGGAGTGTGTTGCAGGTAGCACAGGGTGTCCTTGCTTTACCAGCTGTATCGTGCCTTAGCATCCAGTTACTGTAACAGAAGCTTGGAGACATCCCTTTCACTTAGACCCCCTTCTATCCTGACACCTGGATACAGGTGTAAGAACCTTACCAGTAACCTGCTTCTCTAGTGTTTCATGTGCTCTGGCAATAAGAATTTGTCATTTCTGGAAGCGGTGAAACGTGAACGTGTAGAGATACTACAATCCGTAAATCACAGATTTTTCTGAAATATGCATGAATTTAAAGAATATAGTTACGAAAATGCATTCATTACAGTAGGTATGTAGAAGTGGCCTATAACCTGTGAAAAGTTTAAATACTTCAGGCTCTAGAGTGGCTCAGACTAAGGAAGAGAGTTCCTGGGAATTGGGGGATTATCAGCTCCGTTATTAGCCCTCATCTGTGAGGCAGGTGTCACAGATGAAAGGAGATGCCAATAATGCAATCCTAATTTAGATGCAAAATCCTAGGCTTTGCAGCATGCTTGAGATTTTACCCACAGCATCTTGATGTGGTAGGCACCATCCTCTGAATTTTAACAGAGCTCTGGCACCAACTATTTAAAACACTCAGCCTGTTCAGAACTAAATTTGCTCTGCTCAAGGTGCAGTGTTGCAGCTCACTATTGCCTCCCTTTGAGCATTACAGTGCATGCTTTGGACTGAGGCAGTTAAAAACAATATATAAGAAAGGTTTCAGCACCAGGATTTTAAATTACTGTAATTCTGTCCACGTTTATGAATGGGATTTTATTCAATTAATAAGAGTTAGTTTTCAATCTAATCCAAGGTACACAAGCAAATTTAAATATCCCACCTAAACTTTTTCCACCAAAAAAAAGCCCTTCTCTCTGTTCACTTCAGCAAACATACACACACAGCTAAGTTTACTCTCAGTCAAATTCCCTTTTATTTCATAGATGTTAATTGCTAACAAAGCTAAACAAATCTGCAGTTCAGACTGAGTCACTAAAACTTCCAAAGACCTGGAGGAACAGACTTTATGCAATTTTTTTGTCACTTCAACCCTTATTTCCTCTGCTTTGAAATACAACAGCAAAAAACACATTTTCACATTTTGTTTTACATCATTTTAACATTTTTTTTAGCTATACATTCTCTGCATGAAAACCAATAAATATATTAGTGTGAAAACAGACTAGAAAATTTCATTATTCTAGAAATGTAATTCATGAGAAACTTTTCTTTCATATGTAGATGACTTATCAGTGATCCACTTGGAAAATTTTCTGATTACCACATTTGCACAGACTACATAGGATTCTTGGATTCGGTCCAGATTTAAAGAGCTCCAATTTACTCCTTTTATGAAGAAACACCAGTTTTAAACATACATAGCTGAAAATGGAAAGCAGCCTTAGGAATTAAATGGGGTTTTATGCAGCTGAATTGAGACATACCAGAAATAAATTAAGGTCAGTGCTGAAGAGTATTTTACAGCATCCTAGCAATTACACAGGAAGCTGGATGTAGTAACTATGAAGCTTATCTTTGGAAAAGACAAGATTTAATATCACATTAACTCTCAAATTTTTAATGTATCTGGTAACTGTTAGAGCACAGATCCTGCTTATTGCTTTGAAACATAAAACATTATCATTGAGACCTAGATGCTTATCTAGAGTTCTTAGTAGCCAAAATTAAAAAGATCAAAGGGAGGACAGTAGGAACAAAGGCACATGGTTAATTTATAAAAGTATTTACAGGGTACTTGAACACTATCTACTACAAATTCATTCATCTTGAATAAAAAAAGGTTAAAGGAGGTCATCCTAAACAGATGTTCTCAAGTGATATGAGCAGAGAATCTTAAAACATTAAATTATTTCAATAATTAAACCTCTCATTTTGAATATGGAATTTTCAAATACTAAAATTCATAAATTTATTATTCCTCTAAGCAATGTGACACTTTAGTGCAACCCTCTTCAAAGATTGAGGCTGGCACAGTTAAGGCAGTCTACTAACAGTGTTTAAAATTCAGCACACAGTGTTTAATCATCAAGGTGCCCGTCTCTCTATTTGGAAAGCTGTCTTCTGACACCATCATCCTTCTAGCGCTGCAGTTTCAAACACAGCATGTTTAAACGCCGCAGTTCTTGTAGTGTTTGGGCTTTTTGGAGGTGGTAAGGGAGGAGTCTAACATCTGTTAGCTCCAGAAGCAACTCTGCAGGATGGGCAACATCCCCAAGTTGATGTGTAGCTTTATTGCATTCTGTGCTAACCTTCACAGGCTGCCAACAAGATGCTTCTAAAACTACACCAGTTACATTCAAACCTATAAAGCACTCTATAAACCCTGCTGCTCTAACGTGCCCTCCACTCAAAGGGTTTCCATACAGTCTGCTGCCAAAAGCAAACTCATCTTCCCAGGGTGGGCTTTGATTTCTCATGGAAGTTCATTGATGCACACATTCAAAAAAACCCAAACCCTCTCTGAACAAATCAACCAAACTTCAAGAGGACTTGACATTCTGATTTTTTCCTACTGACTTGAACTCACCATTTTGAAAATATTATTCATGACTATGGCAAAAAATTTTACTCCAATTGTATGGAAATGGTTTCCATTAAACTTTAATAAGGCTATACAACAAAGGTGACTAGTGCTGTCTACCTACAGCTGATAAATTGGGGCACCAGAACTGACTTGAATTCTTAAAAAATTCCACAAGAGGAAGAAACAAAAAATAAATAACTGCATAGTATGTGATCCCTTTTATTCACCAAAGCTGCCCATGTTTATCCCAGGGGGAAGACAACAGAACAGCTGCTCAGCATTCAGATGCAGGTGTGTTTAGTGCTTGCTGTAACATCTTTCCATCTTGCGTGTTGCCACATCTCTTCAAAAGACAATTACAGAAGCGGGAAGGAAAAAAAAATAAAGAAAATAGAAAAGCGTTTTCATACAGATCAATATTTCTCAAATTTTTCATTTGAAATAATTAAGTAAATTTATTTATAGTGAAAGTCATCAGAAGACCATTCTCCTGGATTTAAAATATTTTGGTTTTTTTCTTTGGAAAAAAAATTAAGAAAAAAGAAAAACAATACACATTACTAAAACCACAGATGCTGTGGCTTTCCTGCCTGCCCCTCTCTCCTTATATATGTCCATACTGATGACAGAATCAGTTCAAATAAGTCTAATCACTATCTAAATTAACAGGGTTGTAGTCAGGGTCATCCTCTTCATCCTCCAACTCTAAATCATCCATTTCTTGGAATAAAGATTCATCAACCTCCACATTGTTTCCAGCTGCAAGGAATAGAAAGATACTTTATTTTCATGCAACAAGGAAAACATTAACAAAATATACAAGATTTTTTCATATTAGTTCTTCAATGTAGGTAGCTGCTAACTCACTTGGCTTTTTATACATCAAATAAATATGGAAAAGTAAATGCCAGATTTTATCTTTTTACAGCTGAATTTTTTTTCTTTGTATCAAAACCCAGTCAAGAGAAATGTCACACAGGACCTCAGAATTCATTGGGAGCATGAAATTAACATTTACGTTTGCCAGAAGCAGAAATTCTTTCTCCCCAGGACAGCCAAAGCAGGAGCTCAGGACCTCACAGCTGGAATAATTACTACTATCCTAGTGAGATAAATGCACAGGGTTCATAAAAAATTCCTTACACACCATATGCTGACATACATATATTTGCTTTCAGATTTAAATTTTACAAGCAAGATGAAGCTTTGCCTACTTTCACATTTTCTTCTGAAAGAGATTCTGCTGACCTAAGGACAAAACTTGAGGACTGCTATTTTATTTTTATGTATCAACAGTGACATCTTCTGGTCACCAAGTAAAGTTTCTATTATTTAACTCGACTTGAAGGCACCTAGACAAGATAATGCCATTATCCTCTGAAAATTAGTAGTACATGCTACTGTAATACTAAAACAGACTTAGTACCCTGTTGCATCTATGATAGAATGCAAGCAGCAATAAGAATGGGAGTTTTTAATCACCAGTAGCAACAGGATTACAAATTAATGCATTAATCCCAAATCATCTCGGCACAGAGCCCAGTTAGAGGTCTCTTCCTCCCTTGAGGCAGCCAAATGTGTCATCAACAAACCATCTTCACTTTAGTTATTTTGGAGGAAGACAAGATTAAATTATTCCCTGTAAAAGAAACTAAACTTCCCCATTACCATCATTTCAAGTTTATACTCACTGACATTTTTTTTTAATTGTTACGTGCAGAAAAGAATCTTGACTCTGTTCTGCCAGCGTCTTGTGACACCAGTAGATACTGTGGCTGTATTAAAGAACTGTCTTACCTCGAAACTCAGGTATTTTAAGCTAGGATACTAAAAAGCGGTACAGCAAATTTAATAGGTATGTTACTGTGAGTAGTTTTATATGCTTTATCTCCAGCTGGTTTTCCAAGATTAACATTTTTCTGGCACAGGCTTACAAAATTTTCATCTGGCACCAGGTCAGTATTTTAGGTAAGGTAACAGGCACATCTACAGAAACCATGAAAAAGAACTGGGTTGCACGGAAGCAAATAGCATTTATTTTGACCTGCAAGATGATTACTATTGGTGTTGAGGTTCAGAGAAAAGGTGACAAAGCTTCAAGACCTGTGCCTGAAATCAGGGGTTAGAAGGCTGGCTATTAAAAAAAAAAAAAAAAAAAAAAACAGGGTTGACTAGGGGTTTTTTGTTTTCTTTTTGTTTTTCTTTGTTTTGGTTTTGCTCCCAGTCCAATTATTTGAATCAAAGCAATGTAAATAAGACCAACTCAAGCACAAAGCTGCAAATAAATACAGTTTATCATCTTGGAAAAGTTTTGTTTTTGAGAAAAGTTAAAATTACTTCTGTTCACTCTGCAAAGCAGTACTTCTCAGAAAGTTCTTCTAATGTAAAAGTGATTCTGATGTAAGACAACATTAAGTCAGAACTGTAACACAGATTTTGCTTAGGAATCTTGACCTATTTTAAGCCACTGTCTTTCAGCTGTGGAATCAAATAGAAATTTACCTTCCTCCAAGAACTGGATGTCAGAGGTGTCAAGGTTGTGATCCATTTCAAACAGCTGTTTACCTAGAAGTAAAATAAAAAATAATATATAAGCAAGTATAGTTCTGAAACAACTATCAACCTAAGGCAACAACAGCCAGCATGTGTATTTTAGTCTTTTCAAGTCAACCAAATCTAGCAGTCTTTTTTTTTAACTGCTCATTTCTGTAAGCTCCCCATTCTGTTTTTTTTTTTAATGCATCCAGGATCCATCCACGCCAACAAGCTTCCTCCACTTACATGTGAAATGGGTCACTGTAATGTTATTATAACTTTAATAATGGGGGGCAGAAAAATTTACACCCCACAGCCTGTGTTCAGTCCTTACTGCTTTAGTCTTCATCTTGCATTCCACAAGAAATCCTCTGTGGGAACTGAGAAGGAAATCAGCTGACTCCTCCACCTTTTTCCATAAATTCTCCCATTCGAAAAGCAACTTGGATCTACACACAAATCACCAGCTCCTACACACACACACACACACACACACACACGGCTGTGAACCTAACATCACAGAAGACAAAGTGAAGCCTTTCTGACTGGGAGAGACAGGCAGAAAAGCTCAGGTCTCTTTTCACATAAATCACCTGTCTTCCATGTCCATTTGCACTGCTCATGCAAGCTTCCACAAACAAGACTGGTTGGTATCCATGGTAATACTGGAATTACACTAATGACATCCAAGAATAAGGCTGGTTTTGGTTTTGTAAAGGGAAGCTTCTATAAACTACATCTGTATAGAGGAAAACAGACACCACATACTAACAATACTTCTAAGAACAGAAAAACTAGAAGCCTGATTTCTGTTCTCTCATCTTTGCAGATTCTCAAATGCATACCCTTCAGAAAAGAATCAAGTGTGTCCCCCTGTCCTGTACAGCTTTTTATGAAACTTAATACCATTAAAATTTCTATCTCTGTCAAACTTCATCAAAACTAGCCAGAAGTGAGGAGAAAACAGAACAGTGGTACAGCATGACCACACTGGTTATGTTTTTTCAGGTAATCAGGTTAAAAAGTAGATCCAGCATCGCAGGAGAACCAGTTCAAAGTTAAGCCATGCAGACTATGGAGCAGGATGCCAAGACCTATCATCTGTGTAAAAATGACTTTTAGACTTGTCATTATAGTCTGGTACCACTGCAGAAATTTCACAGCCAGTGTTAAAACATACCGCTTAGCTTATTTTTGCCCGCTTGTTCTTCTTCTTTCATCTTTTTCCTTTTTATTTCTAGGAGCTCTGCATCAAACTTGGCTTTCCAATTAAGGAAATTCTCAATGGTAACAGGAGTGCCATGAAAACGTTGCTGAAAGAACAGAAAACAAGGCTGCAAAGACAACCTGCAAAGCTACAGGTGAAGACAAGCATTCTCTTAATTATTTAAACAACACCACTCCAGAAGCACTGCTTGCTGTGGAGTGTTCTGAGAAATGAATCCTAATCCTGAAAATATACAAAGAACACATTCTTACGGTTTTTGTCATGGGACTCTCCCTTCAGAGAACTATACTGAGGTGGAAATTCTCATGGAAGAACCTTGTGTACTCCTTTTGGACTTGGAGTGCAATAGTTCACAGCTCCCCACTAATACAGGTTATCTACAAGTAGGCAGCACTTCTTATCAACCCTTAAGAGCAATCTACACTGAAATATTGCCCATTAAAATACATTACCCCCTTTATAGTGCTGAAACAGAAAAAAAAAAAAAATTTTTCTCAGATATTTCTTTGCCCATTTTCAGAAATACAGAACTTTCCAAGTCCCATTACTCTCTGGCTGTTTATCAGGAAGTGAGTGAAGACTCATTAGTTGGCCTTATCACAGCACAATCCACAAAGGTAAAACTATCCTACAGGAGAGCAAACCAGTCTTGAAGACTGGTCCCACTGCTTCCATCCTTTCCACTCAGACTACCAAGACAGCCTTCCTCAAACCATAGAGCCTGTGTGCAGCATGACATATTCCAGCCTTTTCTGCTCCCCATTCCCTCTTGCTCCCCCTTTTTCCAGCAAAAAACTGTCTACAGCAAATCTGATTTCATTTGGGAAAAATCCCTGCCTTAGGAAGTAATGCTAGAAGGGAGTGTGAACATGCAGTTAGACTCTAATAAGACTGCCTAAGAAAAAAGGGGAAAAAAAAGATCACTTAAGTTCATTAAACAATCTTGTTAAGTTTCAATTAAATCATCTTTAGGATAGCTGTTCCTTTCCCACTGCAGCTGAGAACTACTCCTGCATCAAACCAATGCATTTTAAAGAAGCTGAAAGTCTTTTTCATTGAAAACATTATTTTACATACTTTCTCTTCTTCTTCTGCTTCTCTTTCTTTCTGTTTCTTCTCTTCTTCTCTTCGTGTTTTTATTTGATCCACTATTTCATTTAATTTCTCCTGTACTGCTGAGACTAGAGTGAAGATCATTACCATTCCTAAATTTTCTTCTGCCTACGACACAAAGAACGCAACTTCAAACAGAAGAACCTGAATGCATAAATATGTTTAGAAAGCAAGATGTTGTGCAAATGCAGAGAGCACAGCTGATACATTCTGCACCAGTCTCAAAAGCTCGCTGTAAGATTCAAATTCAACAGGCCAGTTAATCCAGTTAGTTATCCCCAAATGGGTGTGCGGCAAAACACAAAGATGAACGTCTGTGTTCAGGTTATCAACACATTATAGACATCTTCTGAAAGGTTTTTTCATGAATAAAACAAAACCTTCAGTAGAAACACAACTCTAAAGTTTGAATATCATAAATTGTAAGAGATAAGTCACTCAGAACCTTTCTTCTCCTGGAACAGTTTATTCCCTAATTCTATTACATGCTCCTTTGAAGTGAGTCAGTTTCCCAGGAAAACCAAAAAACATCAGCTGATGGAAAGAAGGTTATAGGAAGTAAACTGAAAATGAAAAAATGCCCACTGAACATATTATGGAAATTTTCAGGCAGTGAGGACTTGTCAGGAATTCCTGAAATCAAAGACATGCTTCCTTCTTTCCTTTACAATGCACTCTCACTGATCCCAAAGGCTGATGAGATTCACCCCACCCCCAAAAAGTTATGTTATTAAAAAGAATCAATGAGGCATTTTTTAGTATTTCCAAATAAAATTGAGGTGGCTTATTTTCACAAATATTATATATATATCTACAGTTAAACAAATTCACCGTAAGCTAGAAGTGGAAAAGAGGGAAGCCCTAGTGCACTTCCATTTCATTATTCCACGTTATTGCACACACTGAATTAGCCCTTTATCTTACCTCATTAACATAATTTACCTCAATAATGTCATTCACCAAACTCAAACCTCAAAGACGGTATGGAACCGTCGGTATGGAACAGGTTTCAGATCAGTAGCAGATACCTCAGAAAACAACTGATTTGAGAGACAAATTCCAGCCAAAGTGTGAAGTGGCACCAAGCTGTACCAAGATATTCCATCTTCCTTACCTGCTGCTCTAGCAGTTTTATTATGTCCATGACATCATTATCATCAAGATTCTCCTGTGAGACAATTTCATACAATGGAGTTTCATCAGGGTATTTTTCTCTGTAGGTAAATTTAAGGGTTGTTTGGACAGCTACAAGATAAAGAAACACATATTCTTATGGTGATAACTCTGTGTAACTTTAATTGTATACTACTGCCTCAACAGCCTAAAGATTATGAAATATAAAATATTCTTGCCTATAAGGAACAGTCTTCTTACACAGATGTTAAAACAATATGAACAGATTTAAATATAACCCAAGAGTTCAAAGAAATTAAGACAATAAAGTTTACACTTCCACAAACTATTACAACCTACTCTTGTCTGAAAGGTCTCTAAGAAGACTGAGAAACCTTCTGTGGTATGACAGGTGCTAGAGCAGTAATTCCTTCTCCTCATATTCTACTTAAAGCTGGAAAACAGCAAGAGCTGTAATAACAGAACTAGAGAAAATCTCAGCATATTAACACTTCAAATTCTGTGTGCCTGGTTGGAGTATCAACCGCTGTGCTGGGTCCTAGGGTTGCACACTGTGGACAAAGACACTATGTCCAGTAAAAGTTATTAAGCAGAGAAGCGCCCAAGAAAAATGCATTCAATCTGAAGCTGCCCAGAGCCAGGGTAAAATGGAAACAAGGCAAAAGAGAATCAAGTTCCTTTTACACATCCTCCCAGAATAGCAGGGAGAAGCTTTCCTTTAGTTCCAGACTCACAGTTCTCAGCAGCGCAGCAGTCTCTCCAAAACAGACACCTGCTCTAAGCAGGACTTACTCCTTTAAAACTAAGTAAGACAGCGCCAGTTTATTCCTTCTGTTATAGTATCCAGAATAGCAGCTTTCAAACTTGCTTGAAGCAAGGCTTGCTTACAACATGCCCACGCAATTGTTGGTACTTAAGAAATACACAGGGACTTGGGACCCACGGCTTTCTGCTCTGGAACTGTTCCTTAAGGGCTGCACATTCACAGCACACAGACTCAACTCTCCCACGTGGCTGGCACACACACAGTTGCCAGAAAAAAAAATCCCCTCACAACACGTCTGTAAGCCACTACAAGGCTGATGACAACCCATACTTTTTGAAGCTACGCTACAAAGCCTTTGAGATTCAGCAGAAAGCAGTCCTACAGTGAGAGTATTACGTTTCTGCAAACAAAACAAAGATCACCCAAATCCTTGAACTATATCTGCTATGGAATGTTTGCTGTATCAGGCCCCTACAAGGACTTAAGTGGAGGTATACATAGCTGTTGGTGATAGAATTAGATTTAAACATACATAGGAGAAGTTTCTGAGTAAGACATGATCAACTTACTTTCATCATTTTCTCCAGCTTCAGATGTCACAGTGATTGTGAAAGTCGTTGGCTTTTCTGACAATACTGTTCAAAGCAAAAGAGCAACAGTCAAGGAGAGAGTCTTTATTTCAGACAATTCCTTCTTCACATCACTAAAACTGAACTTCTCAAGGACTGATGAAGAAAGTAAGCTCTTGATACAGTGTTAAGGGCCTTTTTAACTTATCAACGTAGTACTTTTCAATTAACAGCTATGTTCCATATGATGTGATGCCTGGAGTGCTCTTTGAATGAGACAATACATCATTAAACAATACCAAAGGGTTTCACTTTTGGAAAACTTTCTCTTCTGCAAGTTTCACTGTTCCAGAAAGTGCAAATCAATTCAAATGACTTCTGGAAGTGCACTGATTGTGTGCAGAAAGCTACCAAAAGCTAATTTGGTTTACTGCACTAGATGTGTCTGATAAGCATCCAGTGCACTCTTGACCCTGGACTATTTTTACAGTACGCCTGCACCTATATTTAAGACAGCTTAATGTAAGAAATGCTACTAACCCAGCAATGTACTAAAATTAAAGTGTGTGAATCAGGCAGCTAGAAGGCAACGCAGTATAGCAAGAGCTGTGATCTGTGTTTCACAGGCTAAAAACCTCATTGCACAACTGTGGGTTGCAGACCACATCCTCATGTAAAGACTGCTCTGCATCACTGTTACAACCTAGGCCCAAATTAGTGTACATGCTCTCAAAGTATCAACTGAATTTTGCCTAATTGCTAACGTACTACTACAATCTTTATCTCACTCTCTTCTCTTGGGCATAAAAGCATTACATGAGTGAACATCAGAGTAGAGTCTGTATGAAAGAATATTACTTCCATATCAGTATCAGAGATCAGCATCCCCAGCTACCCGTGATCAATTCATATACCTTTAAGTAATCTTTAACATAAAACCGAAGACCTGAAAAGATTTTCAGATTGAAGCAATAGGCAATCGTACTGGGCAAATGTTTGTGTGGCAAAGTTACTGCCAAGTAAGATACTGTGGAACTCTAGGCAGAGTACATACTGTGCAGGAAGGAAACAAAAAATGTCCCGGGTTTTCCACTGTTAATATTCTTGGGATACTGAATGCCAAAAATCATGTTGGATTAGCTGGCATGGTAGATACTCTTGATTGTTTGATGGTAAATTGAAAATCCTGAAAAACTGACGAACCAATGTATCCACAACATGAAAGTTTCAGCAATATAACATGCTGTACTAGGGAATTAAAGCTTGCCTTTTTTCCACTTGCAATGCAGTAAGGCAATACATTTACGGAGGAAACAGCATCTTTAAGCACCCCAAAACATCCCATGCCTCTATATCGCGACCAGCTCGTTACCGGAAAGGAAAACTGGTCGGCACACAAGCCAGTTCCGCGATTCCCCCCTTGGACCGCATCTTCTGAAAGGCTTCTCCGAAGAGCATCCTTCCAGGACACGGGACCGGGTGCCCACGCCGGGCTGGCTGCTGTGCCACGGCGCTAAACGCGGCAGGGGCAGCGCCCACGGACCGGGCCACAAGCGCCATCAAGCGCTCTGCTTTTCCCGGCCAGGGAAAGCGAACCAACATCCCGCACACCCACCCGAGCCGCGCCGCTCGGAACCCCCGCGGCACCCGCGGCAGCCCCGGCGCGGCCTCCCGCTCCTCCCCCCCGCACATGCCGGCTGCGAGCGCGGCCCCGGCGCGGCCCCGCACCCGTGAACGAGTCCGGGTAGATGGACTCCAGCGCCTCCAGCTCGTTGCGCTGCTCCTCGCTGTAGTCGGTCATCGTGGCCCGCCGCCCACGGCCATGGGCCGCCCGCACCGCGACGCCGCCGCCACCCCCGCCC
>VWPU01008287.1:0-16731 GCA_013398955.1 Callaeas wilsoni | reverse complement strand
ACAGGGACAGGGACAGGGCCGGGTGGCCTCGTGCTGGAGCATCCCGGCAGTGGGAGAACTGGTCCAGCCTCCCCTCCCGGCTGGGCCGGCACCGACCCCGCGGGGCTGGGGACAGAGTGGCCCCGTGCCACTGCCGGGGTCCGGCCAGGTGCCCTCGGGGAGGGGCAGGGCGGGGCACCGGTGTCCCCCGTGCCCCCCACGGGCAGTGCCAGCAGCACGGGTGTGTGGATTTTCCTGCCACACGGACAAATCCCATCTGTGCCAGCCTGGCTGTGCCGTTCAGTTGGAGCCTGGCACTGGGAGCTCCCAGCCCCGGGGGGCACGGGCCGAGCTGGGGGTGCCAACAAACCCACGGGGCTTTGCAGAGCCTGCGGTGCAAGGAGACACCGGGACAGCTTTTCCTCCTCCAGGGAATCGGGTTCCCACCTGCCAAGGGGAAGCTGCAGGAGCGTGGAAGCCCGGGCAGCAAAGCCCTGTTTTTTTAGCTCCTGTTGTGGCAGCGTTCAAGCAAAATAAATAAATAACATTCCCAACGTTTCCTGCAGCACATCGGCAGCTTTGGCGTTTAATTGCTTGGGAGGGGCCGGGAATGAACCCACACTGGAGCTGCACAACAGGACCTTGCCCATGGCCAGCACAAGGAAGCAGCTGCTGCACAGCCCTTGTGCCTGCACACTCATGGAGTAAGGAAATAAAACCCTGGGCCAAAGGTTTGATTTTTACACTTTATTTCAAAAAAAGGAAACACAAAACAAGAACACCATAACCCCAAAAAACACTCGAATTTCAAACGATTATGTTAATGGCACTGCTTTTGCAGCCAACTGGGAGAAGATTCGTGGTGGCAGACCAAATGCTTGAGGGCATTTTGGTTCTCAAACCTCCAAGTATAAATAATTTTTCCATCAATATCAGAAAATAACTTATTATTATTATATATCTTAGCATAAAAACGTGAGAATTAACATCCCAAAAATACAACAACATTGCTGGCAAAAGGCCTCGATTAACCTTGTTTGCTCTTAAAGGTGTTTAAAGCAGGAACTTTTAAGTGGCACTTAAGGACAGAAAGAGTGAGGGGTGTTCTCAGAAAGGCACCCTGGGCACGTAGGGCTGGCTGGGCTCATCCCTCCGTTCTGCTCGGCTCCCACACTCATCCCACGCTCGGCATCTCTCGGCTCCAGTCCCACACGTCGCTCCACTGCAGCCCAATCCCCCCACGACGTCAGTTTTAGCTTTATTATTTTATATATATTTTTTTGCTGTTGTTGTTGGGTTTTATTTTTCCTCCCCCCCTCCCTCGGAATCCTGGAGCCGGGGCAGGAAGCTCCTTCCTGAGCAACTGCGAAAGTCTTGCACCACTCCAGCGGGACGGGGCTGGGCTCGGGGTCACCGCTCCGGGAGGTTGATCACCGGCACCCACTGGTCCAGGTACCGGCTCTCCCGGCAGAAACACATCAGCTGACTCAGCGCTGGATCCTTCCACTGCGAGGCCTGCGGGTTCTGGAAAGGGGACGGCAGAAAGCTTCAGCAGGGCAGCAAAAACAACCCGAGCACGGCGGGAGGAGGGGGGGTGAAAAAAGCACTGCAGAAAGCCCAGGAGTGTGAATCATCTTAAATTGCTACCGAGGCAAACAAACAAGTCAAGCCTGGAAGCATGTGAGGAGTTTAGCTTTGGACTCTGGGGCAGAGTAGGGACGGGGAAAAAAAAAACAAAGAGGGAGAGATAAAAGGAGGGGGGGAAGGGAAAGAAAAAGGGTGGGGAAGAGGGAAAGAAAAAGGGGGAAATAAAGACAAAAGGGGAAAAATAGAGATGGAGAAAGGAGAAAAACTAGGGAAAGAAAACACAGAACAACAGGAGAAAGAGGGGAAAAACAAAGGAGAAAGACGGGGGAAATAAGCAGAAACAGGGGAGAAGGCAGCCGGTGTCCCCCCCCGCGAGACCCCCGGTGCCGGCCCGCCGAGGCCGCGGGTTCGAGCCCCGGGCGCGGCGGTTCGAGGGGCTCGGAGGGGCACCGGGGACCCGCGGGTGCCGCTCCCCGCGGCGGCGGCCCGGGCTCACCGTGACGAGCACGCAGTGCAGGTCCGCGGGCGGGTCGGGGCCCGCGGCGGGCAGCAGCAGCTGCGCCAGGCGCGCCGGGTTGCTGACGCGGAGGATGTTGATGTCGTTCTCGCAGCAGAAGGCCCGCAGCAGCGTGAAGTGGATCTGCAGCGCCGCGTCCCCCGCCTCCTCCTCCTCGGCCGCCAGCAGGCACAGCACCACGTTATCGGGGTCCCTGCGGGGCACCGCCGTCACCGCGGGCGCACCGGGCAGGGGGCAGCGGGGGGGTACGGGGGGGGCAACTCACACGTTGAGCAGCTTGGCCGCCTCGTAGACGCCGAGGGTGAGGCTCCGCTGGCTCAGCGCCTTGCTCAGCACCTCCTCGAGCGCGTCCCCCGCCTGCTCCATCCTGCGCCGGGACACGCGGGACCGGCTGTCACCGGGCACCCCGCGCCGCTCCCCGCCCGACCCTCGCCGCCCCCCCCCGGCCTCACCTCCCGGCGGCGCGGCGCTCCCCGGGCAGCTCCTCCAGAGTCATCACGGGGACAGGGCCGGGCAGGGGCACGGCCGGACACCACCGGGCACGGCCGGACACCGGGCACGGGACGCGGCCGCGCTCCGGCCGCTCCGGCCCCGCCGCCTGTGCCGGACAAAGGCGCCCCGCGCGCGCTACCCCCGCCCGCCCCGGCCAACCCGCGCCGCCGTCATTTGCATACCCCGCTCCCATTGGCTCATGCAAATGAGACCACGCCCACATGTTGCCGAGACCGGCCGGGCCTGACCCCGATCGGGAACGGGGACCGGGACCTGGAGCGGACACGGGCACCGGCACCGACACCGACACCGACACCTGCCACAGACCAGCCCGCTCCAAGCCCGTCCAGCCTGGCCTCGGACACTGCCAGGGATCCAGGGGCAGCCAAAGCTTCCCTCGGCACCCTGTGCCGGGGCCTCCCCACCCTCCCAGGGAACAATTCCTGCCCAATATCCCCTCCAATCCTTCCTTTGCCAGTGGGAAGCCATTCCCTGTGTCCTGTCCCTCCATCCCTCGTCCCCAGTCCCTCTCCAGCTCTCCTGGAGCCCCATTAGGCCCTGCAAGGGCCTCTCAGGTCTTCCCAGCGCTTTCCCATCTCCAGGTGAGCACCCCCAGCTCTCCCAGGCTGGCATCAGAGCAGAGGAGCTCCAGCCCTGGAGAAGCTCCGCGGCCTCCTCTGGTCTCTCTCCAGCAGCTCCACATCCCTGTGCTGTTGGACCCCAGGGCTGGAGCAGCTCTGCAGGTGGGGTCTCACCTGAGAGGGGCAGTGGGACAGAATCCCCTCCTTTGATGGATGCAGTTCTCTGTCTTCCCTGCCTCCACAGGGATTGCACTCTTGCAATGCTCCTTCCAGGGAGCGCCAGGACACCAACCTTCAAACACAGGGACAATGTTTGCCACAGGCAACAACGTGGCTGTCCCTGGATCCCTGGCAGTGTCCAAGGCCAGGTTGGACATTGAGAAGCACCCTGGGATAGTGGAAGATGTCCCTGCTCATGGCAGGGGTGGACCTGAATGATCTCCCAACCCAAACCAGTCTGTGTTTGTGTGATCTCTCCCTTTGCAGGTTTCCAAGAACTTGGTGCTTCTCTGGGAAGCTGCTCCCACTCCAGATGTCCCATGTCAGCCCTGCAGACCTCCAGGGAGGATTTCTCCTGACGGGTGCTGTGTCAAAGCTTTCTCAGCTGTTGCACTCAAACCCCTCCATCCTCCCACAGCCGGTGCCAGAGCTCTTTCCCGACCTGGCTGTGGGCTGGCACATTCCCACTGGCTCCACAGAGCAGGGCTGCAGTCGGGACCCTTGGTGGTCCCTCACGGAGATTTTGGCAGCGAGTGCTTTAAAATTTTGCTTGTGTCAGTGTTTTCCTCCAGCTCTTAAACACCAGGAGCTGTTTTCCACAGCGGTGTTTGCCGAAGCACAATGTGCAGAGTGATGCCAAGCTCCATGCACCTCCTGCAGAATCGCTGAATTGGCCATTTGGGACACGAGATATCACAGAATCCTGGAATGGTTTGGGTTGGAAGGGACCTTAGGGATCATTTTGTTCCACCCCTTGCTGTGGCAGGGATACCTCCCACCATCCCAGGTTGCTCCAAGTCCTGTCCAACCTGGAGCACTTCAGGGACATACGACAGAGTTTCTGCGGCACAATAAAGGGGATGGTTTCCATACTCCTCGGCTGTGGTGGCTCCGGGATGAAATCTCCCAGGGGTTTGTTCTGCAGGTGCCCCCCGGCTCAGCTCTGGCTGCCCCCGTCCTGCTGCTGCAGCCTGATGAGACCCGACACGACTTAACGAAGCCCACGGCTTCGGGAGAAAGGGGGAAAAAGCCCTTTTTGCATCAGGTGGAGGGGTGGCAGATGGCCGGACCGCAGCAAAACAGGTGGGAGCATTGTGTGGTGACCCTCCGAATTAAGTTCGCTTAATTTGCTGTATCTCTATTAGCAACTGCAGGCTCCGGCCTCGCGGCGAGGGCTCCGCCTGTGGCTCCGGCCCCGCAGCCCCATCTGTGCCGGCCCCAGAGCTAAATCTGTCTCGGAGGCAGCTGGGAAGCAGCTGAAGCCTCTTTTCTCTCTCCTGGGCGGCGGCAGCTCCCGGAGCCGGCAGGCAATGCTCCGAAACTGCGCTTTCCCTGCAGGTTTGCCGGCTGGGCGCAGTTTTCCTGTCTCCCCCTTTCCCCCCAGGAGCAGCAGGGATGCTCGGGAGGTGCCTCGGCTCTGCTGCGGGGACGGTGGGTGCCTGTGCTGGGGATGTGCCGTGGCTGCCGGCCTGGGCAGCCCGGGCTGGAGCCGGACCCGCAGTTGTTCCTCCGTCAGCTCCCAGCTGGCAGCTGCTGCTAAACCTTCCTTTCATCGCCTGCCAAAAGCGGCCGGGGTGTTTTGCTCCCCCCCGGCCTTTAATCCTGACTTTCATCATTCACCAGGCTGTGCCTGCCCTCCCGTCCGTGTTCGGCATCGCAGAGCCGGGGGTCAGGAGCTGCGTCGGGCTCAGCCAAGGGGCCCAGCTCTCCCCCCCACACTGGCAGACCCTCACCCCAAGTGTTCTTTGGGCTGTGGGGTTTGGCTGCCCGTGGTTGGAGGCAGCTTGGCCAGCAGTGGGTTAATCCCCAGGGATGTGGGAGATGCCCACTGGAGCCCTCGATGGGAGCTGCCGCTCAGGAGGACTTCTGGGCCAGGTGAGGAGGTGCTTCCTGCACGTAAGAGCATCAAGTTGTTGAGTTTCAGTTTTTGGGAATGAGACCAACCATCAAACAGCGTCGGTGAGAGGTGACAAAGCCTCGTCCCTGCCAGAGGCACCGGCAGCCGGCCAAGGCCCTTCCCGGGGGCTGCCTCCGGGTGGTCCCGGTCCCTGAGCCCCACGGAGCGGTGCCAGGAGCCTTCTGCTCCCTTTCCGCTTGGCTCCCTGCTGTCCCTCCTTTGGGTGTCCCCGATCCGCTCCGTTGTTTCCCTGCCTTGCCCCGTCCCACACGGGACCTTGGCCCAGCCCCGCTGGCCCCTCACCGTCCCGCTCCTAAGGGAAGATCCCGCCGTGTCCGTTTGCTGGGACACCCCGCCCGTGCCCTGGGCAGCCCACGCTGCTGTGCCAGGGCCACCGAGCGTTCCCAGTCCCCTCCGGATCTGCTGGATGCCGAGGGCAGCGAGCGCCGCCGCAAAGCAAACGCCAGCTTGCACATTCCAGGGGCGGCCTCTGGTCCAACAGTCGCTGTTTTCCCGGTGCCACCAGCTCCGTGTCGCCGAGCTGACCCCAGTGCCCCAGCTCGCTGCTGTGCCCAGGCACAGCCGCCTCCCCGGAGCGGGGCATCCCGCCCTGGAGCCTTGCAGGAGCAGGTTCCCCGGGCTCTGACACCCAGGAAACTTTGGCTTTGCCTCCCTCTGGAGCAGGGCAGAAGCCTGGGATTGCCCCAGGATCCGGCTTCCCTGGCGCCATCAGTGCCGCGTCCCCTCCAGCACTGGCAGCACGACAAGAGCAAGAAGACACTTTCCCCCTGTTTTCCTTGGAGTTTCTCCATCCCTGATGGAACTAAAAGCGGGGTTCAGCTAGAGCCACCCCTGCTGGTATTCAGGGTTTGACTTCGGCCAGACCTGGGGCAGCCAGGAAGTCTGGACCCGGCTGGGTTTGGCTCTGGAGCTGGGCACGGTGCCAGCAGCTTTCCCAACTGCCCGGGTCACGGGAGTGCAGCTGAGAGCCCGGCTCTGTGGCACGGAGCAGGGATGGGACTTCCCTGGCACGGACATTCACCTCCTGCCTGGCCCAAGCTGCTTTGCAGGCTCCTGGCTGGGGGTTACCTCTCCCGAAGGCGGGAGGGCTGGGGGATCTGGGATGTGTTTATCCCACCCGGTTTGCCTGCACTCAGCACATTCCTGCAGCCCTCCGTGGTGCTGGAACGCCGCTGAAAGCGAGCTGGGTCTCCCTGGCTGCAGCACTCTGAGGCTCGGCAGCAGGAGCTCTGCAAACAGGGAGCACAAGTGGGAGCCTGGGAGTGCTTTAATGGCTTTAAACTGAAGGACGAGAGATGGAGATTAGAGATTAGAAGGAAATTCTTGGCTGTGAGGGTGGTGAGACCCTGGCAGCTGTGGCTGCTCCGTTCCTGGAAGTGCTCAAAGCCGGGTTGGACGGGGCTTGGAGCAGCCTGGGACAGTGGGAGGTGTCCCTGCCTGCTCCCCAGGGGAGTGGAACTGGATGAGCTCTAAGGTCCCTTCCAGCCCAAACCATTCCAGGATTCTGTGATTTTATGGATCACCCATGTCCCACTGCTCTGGGTAGCCGCTGGAATATCTTTTCCTTCCCCAGCCCATGAGGTGCTGCCCCAGCAAGTCCCTGCTCGGCTCCCAGCAGCTCCTCGTACCTGTGAACTCAGGGCAGCAGAAACCTGCGCTGCTGCTGGCGGGGACACTCCCTCTGCCTGCCATCCCTGGCCCTGGATACATCCCTCCATCCCCTCTCCCTGCAGGAAGCAGGCGTTTTTCCCAGCCTGCGCAGGCCGGGCGCACGTGGCAGCCCTGGGTGCTGGTGGGAATCATCCGGCCAGGCAGCGCCGGGCGAAGTCCAGGATGGGGACAGAGAGACCTGCAGTAAAATAAAAACAAACTTTGTCCGTTTAATGGCAGCGTGGGGCCATAAACCAGCACACAGAGTGGCACTTCTGGGAGGGAGCACTGTCCTGCTCCACAAGGAATCATCTTCCTGTGGCGTGCTGGAGACACCCAGCAGCCACCAGCGCCCTTCCTGCCTCCCACAGGGGAGTTCCCTGCTTCCCAGGTGCTCTGCTTTCCCTGTGCGTGCAGGAGAGCTCTGGTATGAGCAGAGGGAGGGCTGGACCCTCCCCAAACCAGCCCCCAGTCAGGAACATGGAATCAGGGGACTGGGGGGGTTCAGCCTCCAGTCACAGTTACCTTTACTGGTGTTGCTGTGGGCAGCGGGGAGCTCAGACGGGATATTAAACAGTTAATCTGAATTAATTTTGTCTCCTATAAATACACGGAATGGGAAGAGTGTTTGGAAAGCAAAGGGGAAGGACCTTGGAGTGAAGCCCTGAGTTTGATGGTTATTGCAGTAGAGATAATGAAACCAGCGTGTTTATTTGCAAGCAGGTTAAAAAAATAGAAATTAAAATATATAATATAAAATGTATATAATGCTTATGACACCCCATTGCAGTGCTGCCTTCAGCCCTGGGGCCAACATCAGGAGGACCTGGAGCTGCTGGAGAGAGTCCAGAGGAGGCCAAGGAACTGCTCCAAGGCTGGAGCCCCTCTGCTCTGGAGCCAGCCTGGGAGAGCTGGGGGTGCTCACCTGGAGATGGGAAAGCTCTGGGAAGACCTTGGAGCCCCTTGCAGGGCCTAAAGGGGCTTCAGGAGAGCTGGAGAAGGAATTCGGGCAAGGGCCTGGAATGCCAGGACAAGGGGAATGGGGAATGGCTTCCCACTGCCAGAGGAAGGGTTGGATGGGATATTGGGAAGGAATTGTTCCCTGTGAGGGTGGGCAGGCCCTGGCGCAGGGTGCCCAGAGCAGCTGTGGCTGCCTCTGGATCCCTGGCAGTGTCCGAGGCCAGGCTGGACGGGTTTGGAGCATCCCGGCCCGGGTTCGGTCCGTGCGCGCCCAGGGACAGGGACAGGAACCGGGACAGGGGCCGGGACAGGGACAGGGGGGGCAGGGGGTACCGGGACAGGGACAGGGACCGGGGCAGGGACCGGGAGGGGGCCGNACAGGGGAGACAGGGACAGAGACAGGGACAGGGACAGGGACCGGGACAGGGACCGGGACAGGGACAGGGACCGGGACACGGCGGGGCCGCTGCCGCCGTCGCTCCGGTGCCCTCTGGCGGCCGCACCGGGGGCAGCACCCGGGAGCTCAACCCGGGACACCGCGGCTCTCGCACGGCAGGAAAACCGCGTTTGTTGGGTTTTTAAACGTAGTTTTGCAGTAAGGAAAAGGAGAACGACGAATCCAGCCTTTGATGGCGGGATCCTGACATGGCCAGCCCGGTGGGAGCACTGGGATTGGGGTCTGTGCTGACGCCCCTGCTCCACTGTGGGGCTGCAGGCTGGGGGCCACCACCATGCCAGGGACCCAGTTGGGCTGCAAAACAGAGGAAAAAGGGTGAGAAACCATCCCATGGAGAATGGAGGCAGCGGCAGGAGCAGTGGGAGCAGGGTGGGATGGAGCTCAGCACATCCCATCCTGATGGCATCTCCACACCAAACCTGTCCAGCCGTGCAGAGAGCAGGGGAGCCCTGGGGGAATGTGGGGCTTCTGCCCCAAGCCCAGAAGCTCTTTAGGAGGAATTAGAGGTGATGAAACAAGCAGAAAAATGCAGCAGCACGTGCTCCGGGGCACCTGCAGGGAGCTGCTTCCTGCCTGGCCTCATGGAGCAGCAATGTCCTGTGAGGCAGGAGCAGGGCCGGGGGATCTCAGCATCCCTGAAAGCCACCGTGTCACCGGGATGTGGGTGACACTGGGGATGTGGGTGATACCAGGGATGTGGGTGACACTGCTTCCCACCCGCCACAGGGGGATGAGGAGCTTCCCTCACCTCCTGGAGCAGCACCTGTCAGGCCAATCCTTTAACATGAACCTGTAAGAAGGGTGATTTATTTTTGTTAAGAAAATACACAATTTTGTTTCAATATGCATATTTTTCTGCTTAGAATTGGAATTAGTTGGAACGAGATGATCTTTAAGGTCCCCTCCAGCCCAAACCATTCTGTGATCCAATGACCTTGACCATGAGCAGGACCTGTGCCGTGGACAGGATGGGATGCCCACCATGCCACCAGCCTGGGGACAATGCCCACCATGCCACCAGCCTGGGGACAATGCCCACCATGCCACCAGCCTGGGGACGATGCCCACCATGCCAGCATGCCAGCATGGGGACCATGCTCCCTGTGGCGCCTTATCAGAGCTGCCAGTCCTGCAGCTCCCTGCTCGTTTGTGTCCTTATCTGAGGGAGCAGCCGTGGGGACCCTGTGGGACATCAGCACTGGGACAGTCCATGAGTGACACAAGGCGGAGGGTGAAGCACTCAGGGTTGAATCCTCGGCGTGGGGAGGGGTTGGGGGTCTTGCTGCAGGTCCTGGGCTGCAGGCTGAGCAGCTTGCATTTGTCCACTGTGCCTGCAGCCCAGGAGCCAGGCGGGATGGTGGCATCCAGGTGGGATCCAGGTGGGATGGGTGGCCAGGCAAAGGTTCACTTCCTGGGCAGGAGCTCTCAAAAACACATCCCAAGCCTCTGCACCTCCTCCTTAAGCACTTTAGGGCCGATGGGTTAGGGACCGTGTGTGATGGAGATTCAGCTCCCGGATGCTCATTCTGTGAGCAGCCTGCCGTGCGCTGCCCTGAGGCGCAGCCCCTTCATCCCTCCTCAGCATCCATGGAAAAGGGTGGTCTCTGCACCTCGATATTCCCGGCTGTACATCAGCTCCGGGCTGAGGAAACGCCCCAACCTTGCTCTGCAGCCCAAGGATGCACAGCGAGCCTGCCCGGGCTGCACTGCACCTACCAGGATTTGGGATCCCGGCACGTGCGGTCCCCTTTGGAGGGCAGGGGACTGGGACGGGCTGGAGCAGCGGGGACATCTCCCGAGCTGCCGCCCGAGCCGCAGCCGAGCCGGACGTGCACCAGCAGCCCCGGGGCTCGTTAGAGACGTGCGGGTCGGGCGGCCCACGCCGCTCCTTAGCAGAGCTGGGTGCCTGTAATCACCCTAATGAGTAGGTGCCTCGCCGAGCAGCAGCAGAGGCAGTTCCGTGACCTCCTTTCGGCGTGTTTGATCTGCCCGTTCCTGTATTTCCTTACCCGGGCCAGCTGCTGCCGCAGCAGCTCCGGTCGGGCGCGCGTGGTCCGAGGGCTCCCGGGAGCAGCACGTGGGCTGAGCCGGTGCCCTGCTCAGCTCCTGGGAATACCAGCCTGGGAATACCAGCCTGGGAATACCAGCCTGGTCCGTGACTGGCGGCACCGGCAGGACTGGCTCCGGCTCATGGCCCAAACCTGGCACCGCGCTGGTGGTGGAGGCGGTGTCATCCCCGCGCCCCGAACACGCGAGCTTTCTGCACGGGAGCTGCTGCTCCTGCACGTCCTGCTCTGCCCAGAATCCCACCGGGATCCTGGAGTTTGCATCAAGCTTGTTTCAATCAAGCGCAGAAGAGAAAAGGGGTGCTCAGCCGAGCGCTGGGGAGCTGATGACGGGGTCACTCCGTGTGCTGCACACCCCTCAAGGATATCTCCTCACTTCCCCAGGGGTCCTGCAGGGCTGGGCTCCTCCCAGAACCCAAACAGGCAGGAGAAGCAGGCGGGAGGATCGGGCTGGATGAGGAGAGCTGAGGGCCCTGCCCCGTGTGCAAACAGCAGCGGCTGGGTGCTCCCAGGGCTGCTGGCACGAAGGGCTTGGCTCGGGTCGGTTTTGTGCCAAATGCATCTGCAGGGAACAGAACAACCAAGCACTGGGTCTGGGTCATGTTCGGGACAGGTCTCTCATGTGAGAAGGGCTTTGGGTGCCAGAGGGCCTGGGATGGGTTGCACTGATCCCTGCTCCAGGAGAGGTTATCCCAGTGCCACGAGGCTCAGGGTTCAGCTGGTGCAGCAAAGAGCTTGGCCAAGCTCCTGCTCCTCACTCTCCTGCAGCTGCCAGGTGGGAAACTGTGTCTTCCTTAACTCAGCCCTGCCTTGGCCATGCCCCAAAATAAACCTACACTCGTTCCTGCCCTGCTTTGTTCTCCACAAAACAAAAAGGCCCTTTTCATTTGTGTGGCAGATGAACTCTGTGCTCCACACAGCCGCTGGAGGGGCAAGCTGAGGATGGTGAGGGTGAGGGGGCAGGATGAGGATGACGAAGGAGAAGAGGCAGGATGAAGACGATGAAGGTGGGCACCGCCCCTCCGCAGCCCCACGCCAGGCAGAGTCGGTGTGGGGTGACTCAGAGCGCTCTCGCCTGCTCTGGCTGCGCAGCAATTCCCAGCGGATCCGGCGGAGCTGCCGGCTCAGCAGCCCGGCCCAGCTCCCTTGGCCGCCCTCCACGCCCCGCGGCCCGTCCCGCTCGGAGCTGGGTGCACAAACAGGACGGGCAGGTTTTCGGCACGGAGAGAACGAGCCGGGCTCGGCGCTGGCAGCGCCTGGAGGCAGCAGAGCCGAGCACGGCTCCATCCCCACGATCGCTCCCCCGGTGGGACCGTGACTGGATGGGGGTCTCCTGGACAGCCTCGGTGGCAGTGTCACCGTGGGGCACATTGACACACGTACCCCGGCGGTTTTCAGTGCCCCAGGGACAGTGCCAGCCCAGATTTTGTCTGTCGGTCTGTTCGGGATACAGGGCAGTGAGTCATCCTGCTGGAGATGGCTGTCGCAGGCGCTGGAGCCCCTGTGCACATTCCATGTGCAAGAGCGTCCCGGTCACCCCTGGCACCCCCGTATCCCTCTCAGGGACCCGATTCCCTCAGCACCAAGGCCTGTGGCTGTGGGTCAGGGTCAGCAGCGAGCCCGGAGCAGGAGGCTGAGCTGCTCCAGGACAGGCAGTGGGGAAGGAGCGGGGGAAGCGCAACTCCCAACACGGAACACGCAGCCGTGGGATGCCCCGCGCTCGGCTGCAACCGCGGTTTAACGTGTTCCTTTTCCTGCCACCCACAGGGCTGCGACACCAGCGCAGCCAGCCTGAAGTACAGCGATGCAGCGGGAAAAACACGGCATCTTTGCTTTTTCCAGGCGGAGCGGGCCCTGCTCCAGCCGCCGGTGCGTTCCCGTGGCCGTGTGGCGGTGCCGGCGGCGGGCGCGTGGGAGGTGGCAGCGGGCACAAAGCGGCCGTGTCAGCGGCAGCGAGGCGGGACCTGCCCGTGGAAGCAGAGACTCTTTGAGCTGGCAGGGAGGAGCAGATTTCTGCTCAGACAGTTACCAGCCTGCCCAGCGGGTTCCACTTGGGCATGTCCCAGTCCTCCCAGCACTGCTGCACTTGGCCCTTGGCTGTTTCATGGAGACACCTCCTGATTTTTCACCCCTAATTTCCCCCAGTAATGACCCTGGGAAGAGCTGCTGTGGGTGCTGGAGGTGGCAGCCGGAGGGGTTCAGGCAGGAGGGCTCGGTGCCCAGCGGGAGCTGAGCCCAGCAATGACAGGTGCTGGGATGCAGAGGGTCCCCTTGGTCCCACAGCACCGTCATCCCAGCGTGCCTGAGCTCTCCTGAGCTTCTTAGGAGGGGAAACATAATTTTCTCCTCTTCTCCATCTTTTCGGATTAGGAAGGCAAAGCCTCTCTCCTCCAGGGCAGTTTCCAAGGTTGATCACTGCAGCCAAGGAGTCTCCTGTGTGCCCATCCCTGGGAGTGTTCAAGGCCAGGTTGGAGCATTGTGGTCTTGTGGAAGGTGTCCTTGCCCGTGGCATGGGGGTGGAACGGAGCGAGCTTTTAGGTCTTTCCAACCCAACCCATTCTGTGATTCTGTGCTTCCATCCCCCAGCCCCTCCTGGCACCCCCATCCTGCAGCAGCAGGCTTTCGGAGCCAGGGAAGGGGTGGCTGGGGCACAGCTCGTAGGAATCAGCCCAGCTCACAGAAATAGCAGCGACAGAAGGAGTGTTTGCTGTACCCGACCTTCTGCTTTGTACAGCTCCAGTGCTGCTTTTCCAAACTAAAAATACCTCTTACCTTGACTGCTCCAAGGAAGAGCACTTGCTCGGCAGGTTGTTTAGGATTCAGGGGAAGAAAGTTCAGGCAGAGCTCAATTAGTCTGCCTTAATTTACAAGCCAAGTTCTGTGTCTGCATGATTTGCTTCGCTTGTCTGTGCACATTTTAAAGCACAGAGCAATGCTGGGGGAGGGCGTTTTTCACTGCACGTACTTAGGGTAGAAATACTGCTGTTATTCACATGTTTACAGCCTTCCTCATAATGTAACTGCTGCGTTTTCTGCCATATTAAAAAAAAAAACCAAAAAAACAACAACTAGTGCTGTGCTGAAACGAGCAGGATATGTGGGAGGATAAAGAAGTGCATTGCAGATCGTGGCTCTCCTCGTGAGCTCTGCCTTTTCCTGGTCATTCCTCTGTCCAGCTGGGCAGTGCTGGTTAATCCCGGGAGTTCTTCTTGGAAGAGATTAATGTGTGGATGCAAGCTGAGAAGTTGCTACGTTTCTCTGTGATGTATGTGAATTTTTTCATACTCAGAAGTCATGGCCATACGTGACTTTATTTGGAAGCAATCCCTGTATTTCCTGTGGCCTAGAATCACAGAATCATTAAAGTTGGAAAAGACATTCAAGATCAACGAGTCCAATCTAGGGAAAGATTCATCTCAAAAAAACCTCCAAGCGACATCCTCCTTGTCCATATATTGTCTGTGCTGACAGCGAAATGACCGAAAACCCCTCAAATCAGATTTATAAAGTTAAAAATTAGGAAAACCATGGGTTTGGAATGGAGCAAGGACCCAGTTGAATACTTTTCCCCCTGCTGTGAACTTGCTGCATTTCCTATTCCTGCTTATTAAGCAGGCAGCTGACAGCTGCTGGCAAAGCTTGGGAATAGCAGAGGAGCGTAGCGTGTCCGAAGGCTCTCCTGGCCTCTTTTGGGCAGCAGCTCGGGAGCAGCTCCTTCGGTGGGATATCCATAGGCCACGGAGCGCTGCGTGTCCCAGCCAGAAATAGCACTGGAAATCTGCTCCTTTGGCCGGTGGAAATGCTGGTTTGCTCCAGCGGGAAAGGAGAGCACCCCGCGCCTCTCGTGCAGGAGGGTGGAAGAAAGAAGCCTGGCTTTTGGTGGCAGCTCCTGGGAGATTCTGTGTGTTTTTTAATCGCTCCCTCACTGTCTGCCAGTGCCTGAGGAGTGCAGAGCTTGCCATCCGTGCCTCCCTCGGCTGGCTGCAGTGATCTGTGTCCTGATCCAGTGCGGGCTGGGATTCCTGCAAGGCTGTGCCTGTCCACTGGGGAAAACGTTCGCAATTTCAATGTGCCGATTAATAAGTTGCTTTTAAAATTAGACTTAAACACAGGTGGCTTCTGTCCTGTCCTGGTCCTTCGCATGACCAACAACGCTTGTGTGGGTACAGCACCAGGATCTTCCCCTGGTGCAAAGGTTCCCTTCTAGTTTGAATATTTTAACCCCCCTTTTTTAACGTTAGGAATGGTAATGTTATCCTGCGGCCAGAAGCGCCTGAAAACTGAGAGTTATACTCACAGACAACGTTGTCATTTGGGCTTTTGAGCCATGTGGCTGATGGTGGGGCTGTTTTAATCGAACCGCAACGTGCAAGCCCGGAGTGTGACACTCCAGAGAGGAGCCGGAGCTTCCTGCAGGCTGCAATTCCCGCTTCCTGCTCCACAGAATGCACACCTCTGTAACTGTGTTTGCGTGGTGATCGATTTCCCTCTTTGCATTAAATACTTCGATTCTCTTTTCTTCAGAGGATCCTGGAATGGTTTGGGGTGGAAGGGACCATAAAGCTCATCCAGTCCCATCCCCTGCCATGAGCAGGGACACCTTCCACCATCCCAGGGTGCTCCAGCCTGGTCTC
Source organism: Callaeas wilsoni (assembly GCA_013398955.1). Lineage (NCBI taxonomy): Eukaryota > Metazoa > Chordata > Aves > Passeriformes > Callaeidae > Callaeas > Callaeas wilsoni. The sequence continues at coordinate 1,671 of VWPU01008287.1, read as the reverse complement.
GGACACTCCCAGGGGTCCACAGGCTGCCACGGCTGCTCTGGGCACCCTGTGCCAGGGCCTCCCTCCCTCACAGGGAAGGATTCCTTCCCAATATCCCATCCAACCCTGCCCCCTGGCAGTGGGGAGCCATGCCCTGTGTCCTGTCCCTCTCTGCCTGTGTTTGGCATGTGTTTAATTCAAAGTGTCACCTTTTATGCCATGTCTGCACTCGGAAAATGACGGAATGCTGAGCCTACATCAGCAGCACAGGGGAGCTGGACGTGCACGGCCCTTTCGAAAGCAACAAAAGGCAGATGCTCTGGCTTCCCTCGGAGCTGCAAATCCCAGCCCTCGGAGACAGGCAGCCCATTTCCGTGAGCAAATCCCCTCCCATAAAGCTGCCGGTGCCATCTGGCAAAGGCGCGTCAGGGATCCGAGTGGGAATGGTGTGTGTTTTGTCCATAAAATGCGTGTGTGACGCAGCGCGGCCTCGGAGCGTGTGACGGGGCACCCAGGCTTTTCCTGGAAACATCGGCACGTCCACGCGGAGTTTTAATGAGGTGTTGCTTGGTGCCATTTGGTTCATCCCTAAAAGGCTTTGAGAAAAGAATGTTTTCAGTCCTTAGGGTATAATTTATGGTGATTATTCATACCCCAAGAAGGGGGTGAGCTGCTCCAATCCCCCTCGGAGCCACTGCAGGAGGGGGTTTCCTCGAAAACCTCCCAAAAGCAGAGCACGGGGAGCTGTGGGACTGCAGGGAAATATAACCAAAAACAATCCATGACACCAAAAATTTTTAGTTTATTTGAAGAAACTAAACTATGGAGTTTTCCAAACCAGTTGGTGTTGAGTCTTGAATTTATGAGCAATGCGCATTCAAGAACTGAACAAATGTAATTAAATTAATTTTTAAAGCAATTACTTCAAGCTTTTTGGAGCAGGCAAAGCAAATATTAGAAATCACATCCTTGCTGAGCACGAAGTTTATTTTATAACAGGTGCCAAAGTGGTCTGCTTTCTTAGACATACAAACTGTGAGCAATCAAATTGTGTTTTGAAGGACATGTCAAATCTATGCCTGTTTATTATGTTTTAATCTCTTGATAGAATGCCTTTTGGTTATAACCAGACACTAATATATATATATATATAAAATATTTTAAAATATCAATATTATAATAAACCAGATACTGATATATAATAATATATTAATATTATGATAGTGGTGTACTGACATATAATTACATCAATATATTACTATTATATACAATATTTATAATATATTAATATTAAGTGTATGTATTATGCATTATGTATTATGTCATTACATACTATATATTACCATAGATGTTATCATATACTATATATTACATGTGATTACATATAGCAATATACAGTATTTATTTACACTGTGTATTACTATATTAACACTATATTAATATGTATTAATACCGCAAACATCTACCCCCTCCACTTGACACTGCCTGCTACGTCTGCCCGCTAATCAGATGAGCACAAATGCCCACGAAAGCGGGAGATCTCGTTACAACTTTCAGATCAAGGCCTGGAAATCAACTTTTATTCGTTAATAACGGCAAATCTCTTTAATTCCGCTTTATTTAGGTTTTATTTCTGAGGGAGCCCACACGCGGGCGGTACCATCGGCGAGCGAGGCGCGGGGGTCGACGGGG
>VWPU01008285.1:0-18338 GCA_013398955.1 Callaeas wilsoni | reverse complement strand
CCTGGGAATCCTTTCAGGTGGCTTGGAATAGAAACGAGCACGCTGAAGGGAATTGTTCTTGGGATCCCTCCTGGAAGTTTCTTTGGCAGGAGCACAGGCCGTGCCTGTCGAGGTTGGCTGCAGTAACCGGGCAGAGGTGACAGGGTGAAGCTACTCTTCTTCATGCTTCCAGGGCATGTTCCTGCCACGGCTTGCCTTCACCTCTGCCCTCGCAAAGTACGTCAGGAATTGACTGATAACAAACCCCTTCCCGTCCCCAAATAAAGAACTCGAGTGGGATCCCAGCGTGCCTGCTCTGGTTTATATTTTTAGGGCCCCTGGGTTGGGAATCAGCCGTGTCAGTGTGATGCTGCCCATAAATCGTGCGGATGAAGCACAGAGGCAGTGTGGAAGAACTGATGGAAAACCAGCTCGCTGTTGGAGGCTTGGCAGCATTTAGTGGGTGATGGAGCTGGGTATCACCTACTAATGATTTAGAAAACGTGTTTCCACCAGCACAAGACTGGATACAGCTTTCCTCCAGCTGCAGTGGGCTTCCAGGTCAGCGTCCTGTCCCCAAATACCCCGCTGCAGGTGTCTGCTGCTGGCTCCCGAGGCGGCCCTGACCGTCTCTCGGTCCACGTTGGCTTTCCCAGCCCTGTCTGTGCCCAGCCTCCTTCCCCAGCCCACTCCCAGCTGCCACTGCTGCCCTGGGGAATGAAGCCAGAGGAATTTAGCTGTTCCTTCCCTCCTGCAGAAGGGAGCTGCGTTACCCGGAGCGAGGACGGAGAATTCCCGCTCCCGTTCTTTCCGCGTGTTTTCGCTGTCACGGCGCCGTTATGTGCTTCACGCTCTAAGCAAAGAGCTGATTTCTTTCCAGACCCGCTCCGAGTTCCTTTCCTGCAGAATAATCCTAGGAATGTGTCACTGCAGTCATCACAAGCACTGCTGGCCTTTGCTGTCCACATGGGCTGTCCCCCAGCGCCCGCGGCACCGTCGGTCCTCAGGGGACGAGGATGGAAGGGTTTCGCGCAGTAAAAACTGAACAGAAATCACAGCAAAACCATAAAACGTGTTTGTTTTCCCCGCTAAGATTAATAAAAACGGATTTCTGTGTAGTTTTTCGGTCATTCAGAGGATGGGCTTTGATAAGTACTTGACCAGGAATCAGTGGGTGCTGGAGGAGAGCTCAGGAAGCCTCATGTAACCTCCGCAAAGGGCTTCTCAGATAAACCGAGGCTAAATTCGGGCTCACACCACTGTAGTTTAGCTTATCTTGTCAGCTCTTGTACCCTTTTCAGCCAGTCTCAGAGGAATTTTTTTTTTTCTTAATTCCATTTTTTCAACAAACTCCCCTTTTTTCAATGGCATGGCATTTTCGGGGGATTACGTATGATTTATTTACATATATATCAGGGCATAATTTTTATATAGTGTATAAATACATGTCAAATGAAGTCTGCTTGCAATGCCTTTATTTCAGGCACATTCCTATGCATATTTAATAATTTTATGGCTGTGGCTAAGCTGGTGAGCTGTGTGGTAGGAGTTTAGGGCCAGGCTGTGTCCTCGCTCTCTGGGCTGGGAAGGTTTGAGTAATAAAGGCAGTCGTGTTTAACTCCAAGTCATGAAATCACTTAAAGTGAATTTTACCACCTTTATTTCTTCGTGTTTGTTTAGTGGAATATGCACCCAGCAGGCCAAACCTAGGAAAAAGTGATTGCAGAACCAATAAAATCAGCTGGGTGTTGAAATAAGCAGTCTTGCAGCATTCTCACTTGTATTTTTTTCCTTCATTTCAATGCCTTGTTTTTTCCATTGGATGACTTGTGCTTAAAACCTTGGGCCTCAAAGTGGTTGTGAGGCTTTTTGTTGTTTTGTTGGGGGTTTTAATGGCATTTTTAATGATTCTGTCACAGATTTTGGCAGCATTTTTGAGGGGCATTTCCAGGACGCTGTAATTGGTACATGAAGTGGGAGCCAGTCTGTGTGAAGTGCAGTTTGAATTACAGCACGGCTTTTGAAGTCTTGAGTCTTTGAGGCTGTGGTCACCTGGATTTTCAGGAAGGAGTGTGGCATTTAATTCCTATAGCAGATTTTTGAGCTGGAAACGATGGCTGTTTATATTAAAGTGAGATTTTAATTATAGGATTTTCTTGGAAAACACCAAAGGTGAGGTTTTCAGTAGGCTCTTGCGCCGTTCATAGCTTTTGTCCCTGGGCATGTTATAAATCACTTCTGGAAATAATTTGGGAATCACTTGGAAGAGCTTCAGCAGCCTTGAAATTGCTATGAGGAGGAAACATCCTGTGCTGAAGCAGCTTTGAAAGAGTGGCATCCCATTTCTTCCTCCTTTATCCTTGATGCTGTTTTTGGGGGGAGGCAGGGGGTTTATGTGGTTTGGGGTTCGTCAGCTCGGGCTGAGGTATTGCTGGCTTCATGCAGGATCTGCTTTTTTTTTGGCCTGGCTAGTGAGACACATTTGCTGCGGTGTTGTGGCGTGTTGAACGCGATGCCTTGGGATTTTGAGCTTTTATGTTTTTCATACATTGGTAATCCTGTAATTCTCTGGTGTAGAACTCTCAATTCCATATAGCGTTAGCTACTGCTTTTCCCATTTTGGTCAGACACAGCCGTTCCTCTCTAGGGCTGGGAATCAAGGACACCTCACTGTCTCAGGCTCTGAGAAATGGAAACAAAAGTGAGTTGGGGAGGAGCAAAATTGGGGTAAATTACTTCATTACCTAAAGCTGTAATTGGAAGATTAACCCCCAATATGCAAATGGACAAAACTTATAAAAGTATGAAAACCCGTGACCCGTCCATTTTTTTGGATGTAGCCCCTGGGGTGGGGCTTTATTTGCCCTAAATGTACCTGAAGGCCCTTCAATAAATATAACTGCTTTTTATTCCCTTAATTTCGTCTGGCCTCTGTTTTTAGGTGAGCCCATCAAGGCATCAGACGTGGGTCTTTGTCCATAATGCCAGTGGATGTCATGTTTTGGGACAGATGACTGACTTTCTGAGGATTTAATTGACAAATGCTTCATTATAACTTCGAAATGCTTAATGCTCACTGTCTGTGTTGGGGGAGACACGGAGGTACAGGCTGTCAAATGCAGTGTCTGTATCAAAGTACTGGAAATTTAAGTGCTTATTCTTTGGTTTATGCAGAAAATCTCCTAATTCCTCATCTGATTCATCTTGGACATTTTATTCCCCAGATATTGGTTGGGTCGTGCCAGCTTTCCATTTCTCACTCTGTGATTTCCAACAGCTCCTTTTTGAAATTCAGCGTATTTCCCTTTTTTTTTTCTAAACAATAAGGACTGTGGTGACATTTCTGTTTAATTTAAAAGATAAATGCCTGACTCTGGGCAGTTGAGCTGTCTGAAAACACCTTTAAAGTTGCATGAGGGTTTTTCTCTTACGGCTGAAAATGCTCCCTTCCTGTGCTGAAAGTGGGAATGAGCGTGGCAGGTCATGGATTTTGGGAAGGATGGAGGGACAGGCTTTGTCATCCAGGGTGTCTGCAGGGGTGGTCACACCTGGGGTCTCTCAAGTGGCAGAGCAAAACCTTGTAGATATTTTAAGGTGCAGCCCCTGGGAGCAGCCAGAGGTTCTCAGTTCAACCTGAGCAGGTGTTTCATTCAGAGGCACAGTTTTCAGCCTGAAATCCATAGTGGGGTTTTTTTTTCACTGCATTTATCTCAGGCTTTTCCTTCCTATGGAGACTGGTCTGGACAGAGATTTGCTCATCCATCAATTCTTTGGGAGCCCTCTGTGGCTGCCTGCTTCCTTTTTTAATGGGGAAAAACTCATGTGATGCTTCCCTGGGCAATTTTGTTTGTTCTTCTTGTGGATTACAGCACCTAAAGCAACTTAACAGGTAACATAGTTTGAGATTTTTTTTTTTCCCCCGCTGTAGCCTTGGTATAATTTGCCACGATAATTGCTTTAGAGGGTCACAGATGACAAACATGTCTGGTTGTAAGTACACACCTGGCTTAGCTGCTTAGGTTGGACTTGATCTTGGAGGTCTTTTCCATCCTGAATTTTTTGTGATTCTAACAGACCCTTCCTGATGTGTATCCGTGGTGCTTGGGGTAGAGCAGGGCACGTTGGTCCTGCTCAGCTGTAATGCTGGGTAGGGTTAATGAAAATCATCTCACAAGAAGCACCTGGGCAGCATTTCCTCCCATGGAGATGGCATTTAAGGAGCCTGGAGGCACTTCTGGAAGCAAGGGTTTCGTGGAGGAAAGGAGTTTGATCCCGTGCAAGGTAATGTGTTCAGTTTGTATTGTCTGCTGTCCAGCTTTTTCATGAAAACACTTGTTTTCTTCTATAAAAACAATAGGTTTGTGTTCAGCCTTTAATTTTGTATTCCAGCCTGGCAAGGTGATCCTGCTTAAAACTGCTGTGAGCCTTTTCTTAGCCTCCCCTGGATCCTGTAGGTGCTGCCAGAGGGAAGGGCAGCAGGGTGTGATCCTCCTACTCCTTTAGGCTCCGTGGAATGGCCAGTCCTAAATGATCTGTAAATATTCTGCCCGTGCCCTGGAGGCTGGCACCGAGGCAGATAAGGGGGGGAAAATTGTCCTGAGATATTCATCTTATGGCCTGAATAAGGGGAAATGGAGTTGGACAATAGGGATTATGTGAAATCCCTCTCCTGTGCCTTTTTTTTTGAATGCACAGGGTGAGTGCAGCTCAGAGCAACCTGCTCTGCTGGAAGGTGTCCCTGCCCATGGCAGGGGCTTGGCAGTAGATGATCTTTTCAAGTTCCTTTCCAATCGAAACTATTCTATGATTTTTTTTTTAATAACTGGAAGTGTGTTTTTACATAAATAAGCGGGAGCTGCTGGAACTGTTCACCGTGCTTTTGTTTAATGGTGCACACTCTGTTGCATGCCCAGGTATGACTTGTCAGAGCTCTGACTGTGGTCTCCATCTCCCTGAGCTGGTTGTAATTTGTGTAACTGGTGGAACACCACGTTTCCAAGGGTGATTAATGTTGGCTCTCAGCCCCCAAGGAAATACTTCCACAGCTGATAAAGGTGAGGTGCTGATTGGAGCCAGCTGGTACTGATGGCATCACCTTTGCCTCATATTAAAATGGTCTGGAGACTTGGATATCAGGTGTTTGGGATCACCCAAACCACCTGGTATAAAAGGAGTTGGGTTTTCTTGGCTGCCACTTGTTGGTGTTTAGGATAAGAGCTGTTTTATTTATCCGTGAACATGGAAAAACCTTGGAGTTTTGTAGAATGGAGAGATTTCACTGCTGGGATTGTTTTACCACCGTATATAAAGGTAAAACATATATTATCATATATGGATAATAAGCACATCTGCTCAATCCAATGATTTCTGTATTAAAACAGCTCTGAATTTCCCTAAAAAGAGCACTCAGAGCAGGAGGCACCTCGCTTTTCCAGCTCTGCTCTCCATCAGGTACAGCTCGATGCAGTTCTGCTCATCCTGGGGTTAGATGTCTTCGGCAGTCAGGAGAAAGAGCTCTGGAATGTGGCTGGAACAACATTACAGCCATCATTTGGGACCAAGTCGCAAGTGGAAACTTGTTGGCTTGTTAGAAAAGCAGTGAACTTGAGCTGGGGAAGTGAGATTCTCATATTCCATACCTTTGGGGACAGTTTCCTAGGACAGTCAGTTTGGAAATGCTTATTTTTCCTTTGGTTTCAAAGCTGTGCCTGTCACTGTTGTGTTCAGGCTTTTATCTCATAAATAGTATTTGTTTGTGTAACCTGCAGGATGGTAAACCCCCATCACTGCTGGGAATTAAGTGGAAAGGTCAGCAGAGGCAATTAAAAATGTGCCAGATTTATTAAAATAGGGTATCTGTTGAAATTGCCCCATTCCTTGAAGTGTTCCAGGCCAGACTAGGTGGGGCTTGGAGAAACCTGGGATAATGGAAGGTGTCTCTGCCCATGGCAGGGGGTGAAATGAGATTTTTTTTAAAATAGGATATCTGTTGAAATTGCCTCATTCCTTGAAGTATTCCAGGCTGGATGGGGTTCGGAGAAACCTGGGCTAATGGAAGATGTCCCTGCCCATGGCAGGGGGTGAAATGAGATTTGTTAAAATAGGATATTTGTTGAAATTGCCCCATTCTTTGAAGTATTCCAGGCCAGACTGGGTGGGGCTTGGAGAAACCTGGGATAATGGAAGGTGTCTCTGCCCATGGCAGGGGGTGAAGTGAGATGGTTTTGTAGGTCCCTTCCAACCCAAACCATTCTGGGGTTCTGTGGTGGCTGTCAAAATTCACTGGCTCCTCGACAGGGCATGAAAACCTGGATGCTGGAGAAGAAATTCCAGTATTGCTGGGATTTAGCTCATGCAAATGTCCTGTGGCATTTCAAATAAGTTTAAGGGGAAAAACCCCCTTCCTAGACAGAGCTGTTTGATGGTGCTACAGGGAGAGTCAGGCTCTGGTTTCCTTGCACAGCCTGCCTGGAAATGCTGGAAGGACTGAGTGCTAAAAATACATCCTTAACCCCACAGCAGTGGTTTGTGTTGGCCTTCCTGGAGGAACGAATCCCTTTAATTAGTAAGACAGTCAAGTTTATTTTGGGGTTTGCTTTGTTTTCATTCTGGGATGTGAACTCCTATGCACTGCAGCTTAAAAAAAATATAAAAATAAAAATACAAGATGCTGTAGCTCTGCCGGGGTCTGCTCCAGCTGCTGGCAGCAGCCGCAGCCTGTGCTGCGCTCGCCCCACTGCCCGCCTGTGCCTGGGAAAGAATAAATCTGTTTAAACGGGGAGGAGGGGCCGGGAATGGTTTTGATCTGCCCCAGAAGCTGCCTCGATGTGCTGGCCACATGTTGTGTGCCTGTATGTGGTCCCAAGGACAGCTCGAGCTCCCCGGCTTCGTGCGGGAGCAGCTTTTTGGGAGCACCGTGGAAAGGGCAGAGTGGGTCCCTCCGGGTTCTGGAAGCGTGCCTTCGGTGTCACACCTGCTGCTGCTGCTTTTGGGGTGGTTTTTTGGGATTTGGAGACCTTGGCCGTGTGCCTTCTGTTTCCCCATTGTACTGCTTCCAAGGGGCTGTGTTTTATTATGGATTTAAGGCTGCACTTGATTGTGTTAATTATTTTCTTAAGAGCGCGTGCTGGTGGTGTTGCTGGAGTAGAGGCTGACACCCTTCTCGTTGGCTTTGAACTACATTTTAGTTCTTTATGTGGGTTTTTTGCCACTCTTGAAGCATGAAAAGGATTTTTTTGTAATGAATTTCAGTGGCTGATGGGGTCGAGTTTACCTGAGGAAGTGGCACAGAGGTGACAAAGAATATAAACTGGCCCCAGCTTTCCTTTGGCAGCTCCTATAAAGGAAATAGGAGGTTATAGGATTAGTAGGGAACAGAATTTGAAGGGAGAGTAATTCTTGAAGTGTTTGGGTGCAGGGGTTTAGCAAGGACTCTGTTTACAGCATTGTTTGTTAAGAGTGCATTATAGGTCAAGATGCAGCAAGAGGGCTTGTGCAAAAATAGCTCATTTTCCCCCAAGTTATCCTTTAACAGGGCTCATTTGCATGGTGTAAAGTGGCAAGTGTGAAAAGCATCAGAGGCAGGACTTTAAGGACAGAGGTGTTTGGTCCCTTAGATGAACAAAATTGGTTTCTGATTACTGAGCTCTGCTTGGGCTCCTTTAAAGATACCATTTCTAGTGCAGTGCTTTGAGTTTAAACTCTGTTTACAGCGTTGTTTGTTAGAGCACATTATGGGTCAAGATGCAGCAAGAGGGCTTGTGCAAAAATAGCTCATTTTCCCCCAAGTTATCCTTTAACAGGGCTCATTTGCATGGTGTAAAGTGGCAAGTGTGAAAAGCATCAGAGGCAGGACTTTAAGGACAGAGGTGTTTGGTCCCTTAGATGAACAAAATTGGTTTCTGATTACTGAGCTCTGCTTGGGCTCCTTTAGAGATACCATTTCTAGTGCAGTGTTTTGAGTTTAAAGTACGTGCCTGAGGTGATGGGAACCTTCTGAAGCTGGGAAAACACACTTGAGTTTCTTGGCTTCATCCAGGAAACACAAACAAGAGCGTGGCCAGAGGGCAGGATTTTTGCAAAGACCCGCAACAGCCTGATTCCTGGATGAGTGGGGTTTTTTTTCCTAAAAAAAAGTCATATTACCAGTTTTAGCAAAGTAAAGATTCAGCTTTATAAGCCTCCAGTGGAGAAGGATTAGCAAATGGATATTTGCAGTGGTTCTGTGTTGGTTTAGGTCTCAGGCACTGCAGCAGTTGTTCAGGTGCTGGATGCTGGATGGAGGAGAGGAGAAGCCAAAGGAGCGATAGGGAACAGACCTTGGCATCCTGGCGATTTTTCCTTACTTTTGGCTTCCTGCAAAACCTGCAGCTTTATCTGCGAGGGAGAGCTGAAAGAGGCTTTGTGTTACAGTCACCGAGTCTAAAGTTCATGCGAGCAATGTTTCGAGTTTCCAAAATAAATACTTTGTACTTGCATGAGTCCCGTTTTTTCCAAAATGCCTGGTGGTAGCAGGTGCTTATAAAATAGGAAGCTGTGGAAGGAAACTCTTTCCTAATGGAGCATTTAGTCACATATTCTCTTTCCTAACTGTTATGAACTGGTTTCAAGCAGTTTTCAGGCAAAAGGTGCTGGCAGACCTGAGCTCTGCCCTGCTCGTTTGGATTTCTGGCAGCTTCGGGACGCATCCCGACTCAGCTGGGCAGTGCTAAGCCCCAGGTTTTTAGTGCTGCTCCGATGGATTTAATGTTTTGGTGGCTTCACAGGCTCTGAGGCAGCGGGGTAATGAAAAGGAGTAAGTGGGTATTAGCCTTATTGCAGGAAGATAAAAACTGATGGGGCAGCTGGAGCACCTGGTGTGCTGCCAGAGCAGAGCTCCCAAGGGGAGGGAGGCAGGGCAGGGAGAGCATCCAGGGCACCTGCCTGTGCTGGGGGGAAGCTTTATGGGACCTTCTCTTGGCCCCATGAGGTCGGGGAGACGCCCTGATCCACACAGGCCACGTGTTCCCCACCCCAGTTTCCTGCTTTAGGTTCTCCACGTCGGCTCCTAGGAAATCAGCCGTTTTCTCCTGGAGGATCTCTGTGCAACTGAAATGAAATGGGCCCCCTTTGCGCTGTTTCCTTGTTGCTGTAACCAAGGATTTTGCACTGGTTCCAGCTCAGCATTAATTCCCTTTGAGACCATGCCTTGGATTGCATTAGCTGTTTTGTTGGTTATTTGTTGGTTTTTTTTTTTTTTGACATTTGACAAAAGCTTTGTTTAAACAAGTTAGATGTGCATCAGGCTCATAAATATGAACCCCATCAGATTATTCCTGCCGTTCTCTGGAGAACAGTGTCTCATTTGTGTATTTTCCAGTAATCATCTCCAAATCTTCCATGGGTGATATCAAGTTAGGGAAAGTGGATTTAGGATTACATATGGTACAGTCAGGGAAAAAGAGGCTCTGTTTTGACAACCGGCATAGCAATCTGGGAGACATGACTCCAGTTCTAAAAAATGTTTTCAGAAATGTGTTGCATAAACAAGTCATCATTTCCCTGGTGGAGAGGGGAAATGTTTTTCTAGATGTACTTCTGTACAAACCCGCTGGACCCGTTTTCTGTAGCCTCGGTTAAAAGCACTGAAAAAGGTCAATCTGCATGGTCAGATGATGTCAGAGCACAGATCTGGGTTGACAAGCAAGGAAGTTGGGCCATGATTGATTTATGGTGATTGAACTTTTATGCCTCAGGTTTTGGCCCGCGGGTGCTGTGACTGCACCAGGTGGTCCAGGGCAGCAGAAGAATAAAGAATCCTCAGTGGCACCATCACTCCTTTGCTGGTTCCTCGAGAGGGGAGGGAGGTGGCATTTTGGGGATGGGAAGAGTGTAGGTTCTGCTGAGTTCTAGGATCACACCCATTACACCAGTGACTTCATTGTGGCTTCTGGGGCGTGACGAGGGGTGGAGTTTGCCTGCATTAATCACACTCAGTGGCAACCACTGAGCTGGAATTGAGGGAAAGGTCTGTAGGTGGATGGATAAACGAGGTACTGGGGAAGTACGGTTTGGAAGTACAAAAAAGACTTGGCTTTTGTGGGGAAGGTCATAGCTCGCATTTGCTCGAGTTCTGTAGGGAAGGACAAAGGAGATCTGTTCGTTTTGATTGCTCTCGCTAAAGACTTGAGCTGAGTTGCCATCAGATAAGAGGGAGGGTCCTCTTGTGCATAAAACTTATTAAAAAAGTAGGCTTCTATGCCTAGGAATAAATAAAATAAATAATGGATTTTTTTTTTTTTTAAGACCTGGCAGCAAATCCTGAAGGAATCTGCTGCAACCTCTTTGGGTTAAGATACTGATGAATGCCCAGGGAAAGCAAAATCCAGGAGCTGGTTGTGCAGAGCTCCAGAGGAACATGGTGGTGGCCAGTGATGGACATCCCGGGGGGTTGAACCTGCTGTGGGTCAGTCTGTGGGGAGAGGACAGTCCTGACCGGTGTGGCACAGCTCCGCGTGGGCCCTGAGTGTCGGCGGAGGTCCTGGCACTTGGAAGAGCTCTGTGGAAATCACAGCCTGAGCGCTCTGCAGGGCTCAGACCAAGCTGCTGTCTCCTAGTGAGGGGGTCTGGTTGGCAAGGTGGTGATCCAAGGTTGGATTCCGTGGTCCCAGAGGTCTTTTCCAACCTACCTGATGCTGTCTCCATGAGAAGGGCCTGCTCCGGCCATCTTTGGAAGCTTTGAGGGTGGGCCTCGTGTCTGGAAATGAGGATAGGAGAGTAAAAAGGTGGTGAATTTGGTCCAGGCAAGAGCAACCCCCCTCGAGCAGTGGGGCAGCTGAGAGGGATGAGCATGAGAGAGGAGGGGGAGGTAAAGATGGAGTCACTCCTGTTTATCCCTTCTTACTTAAGGATTAAGAAGCATGTTGTGAAACTGGTAAGAGGCAGATTAAAACCCAGCCCAGTAGTTTTCCCTTTTGCTGTAATCCCAAAGACAGTTGAGCTGGGAGTCCCTGTAGGACCTTGGCGGTGTCCTTAGCAGAGATGCACGGCTAGGAGTAAAACACTTTGAGGGTTGTGTTTGTGGGAAAAGGCTGCCTCTGTCTGAGCTGCTTGTTCACAGAATCCCAGGATGGTTTGGGTTGGGAGGGACCTTCCAGCCCATCCCATCCCACCCCCTGCCCTGGGCAGGGACACCTTCCACTGTCCCAGGCTGCTCCAAGCCCCAATGTCCAACGTGGCCTTGGACACTTCCAGGGGCAGCCACAGCTTCTCTGAGCTCCCTGTTCCAGGGCCTCAGCACCCTCACAGGGCAGAATTCCTTCCCAGTATCCCACCCTGCCCTCTGTCAATGGGAAGCCTGAAGCCCTGGCATTCCAGGCCCCTGTCAGTTTTCAGCCTGGGATTTGGTGTCTGCCACTCTCAAGTGTTTGTATTTTGTCACCGTTTTGTTGAGCATGCCTCAATACTCCTTTTCTCTCCTTCCTGCAATGCCTTTTTTCCCCCCATGGTTGCTGTGGCTTTACTGCCATCTGCTTCACGTTCTGCTGCTTCAGTTTTGGTGATGCTCAGGTGTTACCCCAGAGCAGTCTCCTCTGGAATCCCAGAGCTGGGAATCCTGCTTACGCTGACTTACTGTGCACTTGGGTTTTATTCAGTATTGCTTCTGGAGCTGTGCCAGGGGAGGGTCAGGCTGGAGAGCAGGGAAAGGCTCTTCTTCCCCCAGAGGGTGCTGGGCACTGCCCAGGCTCCCCAGGGAATGGGCACGGCCCCGAGGCTGCCAGAGCTCCAGGAGTGTTTGGATGATGCTCCCAGGGTGGGATTGTTGGGGTGTCTGTGCAGGACCAGGGGTTGGATCAGTGATCCTTGTGGGCCCCTTCCAACTCAGGCTATTCCATGATTCCATTTTCCTCTCTACCAAGCAGTCACCAAGTTCCCCTTGCTAATTTTTTTGCCATTTCCTTGAGTTGCAGGCATTCTTACCTATCTGAAGAGCCAAAAGTCTTTTCAGCCTTCAGTCATTTTTCTTTGCGTCTCTATTGTGACTTTCTTCTTGCCAGATAAATCTGTTTCTGTATTCTTTTAAAATGCTCTTCCTCCCCCCCACTTCATCTTCTTTAATTTATCCTTTGACGTCGATTCTTCTTGTGCCAACTGCAGAAGCTGTCCCTTTTCATCTTTGATGCTTCTCAGGGAGGTCCCTCGTTAATATTCCCATTTGAATAAGAAAGGCTAATTCCTCGTTTGTGTCTGCAGTCAGGAAAGGCAGCCCGGGCTACGGTTTTTGAAGTGTCTCCTTTTGGGTACTTTAGACATCCTTGCTGGATTTGGTCATGGGTTTTCCCTCCTGCTGTCTCGAGTGTGACTTGAACAGCTCGAAACCTCGTCTCCAGGTTTTTGCTCGAAACCTCGTCTCCAGGTTTTCGCTCGAAACCTCGTCTCCAGATTTTCACCCAGCTCCATGTGGGATCACCTTTCCCGTGCTGGCACTGCCCTTCCTGTGAGACAGGAGATGGGAGGAAGCCGTCCTTACTTGTGACACCGACCTGCTTTGAGGCAGACCCAACAAAATTAGGCATTTGCCAAACATTCCATCTCCAGTACCTCTTTTTTTTCTTCCTGGAGTCCACTGCTGCTGTGGTTCTGTGTTTAGCTGAATTTCTGTGGGGATTTGGCACTTAGGAAGTATTGTTTATTGCCTGAAAAAAAAAAAAGTTACTCCACTGCGCTGCAGAGATGATCGTTTCCTTTCCCAGTTTTATTGGAGCAGGGAGCAGCTTTACTACAGGGATGCTTTCATTTTCTCTTTGTCTGCTTTTTATATTCCTTTCGACCTCTTGGTGTCATTGCCTGTTGGAAAAGGGGCTGGCCCAAATTTCCCGTGCCACATTTCTGAGGGATGTGTTAGGAAAAGTGCGTTTGGTTGGAATTGAGTCGCATTCCTGACAGTCCTCGCTCAGAACATCCGTTGTTGATGTGCTCCGTGCTTCTCCCACGGCAGAGTTGTCTCAGGAGAAAACTGTGGTTCCATCTGTGGGATTTTAATTTCTCTTACACTGACTGTGTGTGTCAGCTCCACAGCCCAACCCACTGGGAAAACACAGGGAATGGGAAGTTTTTCCTTGTTAAGTGTGTAATTTATTTTTCCTTATGGAAAGCTTACAAGCCAAAATAGCTGCTCTGTTTGGTTTTAGGATTTTGTTTTGCGGGGTGGGGAGGGTTAGGAGGAGTAGTCAGGGCTGGAGCTACATTGTGTTTAAGGGCAAAACAAATAATTTGGCGGTGTTAGATGTAAAACTTGGAGCACGAGGCTGGGTTTGGGAATATACTTGGATACATTATCCATTATTCCTTTTGTAGGAAGCATGGGGTTGTCCCTAAAAAGATAACATCTCTGCACCCACCCGAAAGCCGTAGTAAGGGGCAGGGGGGGAAATGTTAACAGCAGCAAAAATCCTTTTGATTTCAGCAGTTTGAAAATTGAAGACAAACCCCAAATACTGTGGTGAGAGCCAAGCGTTGGATTGCCAAGCCCAGAAGCGTATTTTGGGAGAGGCTGGCTCTCTGGCTGGGGAGCTCGTGCAGCTCTTTGCATCCCTGGTCCTCCTTTTGTTTCCATGGCAGCACAAAGGATAACGCTGCTGCTGCAGCTGCCAGCTGCTGCTGGAAGAGAGATTACGGCTTTGACCTAAATATCTCTTTAATACAGTTCTCAGTTACAGGGAAAGGTTTTTCAGATGTCACAGATACGGGAGGCTCTGATGAGCGTGGGCTCGGATTCCTGATGCCTTAACTGCTCTGAGCTCAGCCTCTTTTTCCTGTTTATAATTAGGAATCGGCTATGGCCAGCGACAAATCTGTCCAATATCAAACATTTACGTTGGAACTGGAAGAGCTCGTGGGATTTTATCCGTGCTGGCAGCACTGGCAGGGATGGGAGGAGTCTTAAACTGACAGCTCGTGAAATCCCTCTGGTTTTAGGGCTGTAATTGAATTTCTCTGTGGCAGTCTGGTGACTTCTTCTGCGGTGTGTGTATTAATGCTGTTGGTGAAGTGTAAATACAGCATGGTGCAGGGAGGGGATGTGATTCCCACAGCCTGGTTGGGGTTCCCACCCGGAGGAGGGCAGGGATTGCAGGAACTGCAATGCTGCTTTCTGCTTAAACTGCCTGAGAATTATAAATTACACATCTGCAGTTCAGGAAGGAAGAAAGAGACTGTTTGGAGCTGGGCGGTTGCAGCAGTAATTCCTAACTGGCATACAGTGGAAAACCATAGAAGCCAGGATTCTATCACCCTGAGTGGGGAGGAAATAAAGCCTTAAATCATCCTGGTACTGCTGTGGGTGGTTTTCTAAAGGTTTCATTTGTTACTGCTTTGTAGTTCTTGTTTGCTGTAGTGGAACAGAGTGGATAAGCAGGGAGGACCCATATAAAAAACTGATTTTAAAAACCCAAACACAACAGGGATAAGAATTCATAGAATTCCTGGGTGATTTGTGTTGGAAGGAACCTTGAAGCCCCACCGGTTCCACCCCCTCCATGGGCAGGGACACCTTCCAGGTTGCTCAGAGCCCCATATAATAAATAAAAAGAGCCTTTTGAAACGTGGCACACTCTTCCAAATCATATTTTATGCAAAGCTTAGAAATCAACATGTCAGAATGGTTTTCTGCTGTCTTCTGTTGGAACTGAGTCAGTGCTTTGACATAAAGGGCTGGGTTGGAGAGGCTGTGCTGCGAGATTACCCCTCCTGAAAAATGCATGTTTTAGGAGGATCACAAGCCTCGACCCAAAAGCTGCACGTTTCCCTCTTTGCTAAGAAAATCAGCACACGAGCTTTGGGAAATACGTCCTGAAAGTGCTGCTTTGATACAGCTCCAAGAGAGGGATGTGTGGCCTTGCCTGCATCCTTGTGGGCAGGTGGGAGCTTGTAGGAATGTTTTCTGTACCTGTTCACGCTCAGGTTTTTACTTCAAAGCAGAAGGAACTATAAATATTGTTCGTTGATGCAGAAATTATTGAAGGGGAAAGCAGGGTGTGACGTGGCTCTTGGTACTTTTAACTTAATTCCCGTGTTTTTGCGGGCTCCTGTTCTTAGCAGAAAGGATCTTTAGCTGAGAGTTTCCAGAGAAATCCCCTGGCTTTTCTATAATTTATTTATTTACAGCTTTTCCTCATTTAGGAGGACAGCAAAGTAACGCTGGGATTGCCTGAGGGAAGCTCTGGCTAAGAAGCTTTCCAAGAATCGTGAAAGATTTAAGTCTCTTTCATGTCATCCTGCAGAGATAGCTGCCTGCTCTTCCCTCATCACTACTTTTGGTCAGGTTGCCATTGAGTTTCCATCTGGATCAGAGGAAGAGAAAGCTCTGAGCTTCTCAGCTTTTTTGCTAGTCAAGGGTGAGAGATTTGGGTGAAAAAAAGGGGCAAAACAAGGTTAGTAGATCGAGGGCTGGTGATGGGCAGGCTGCTGTGCTGGCACTGCCCAGTGCTGTGATAATATTGGGGCTCTCCTAAAATATGAATGAACAGAGACAGACTGCACTGGCTGGGGGGGATTCTTTTCCTCAGGATGGACCGAAAGGATGGAGAGGGTGGTGTAAATCTAATTGGCCCCAGTTAGAACCATTTTCTCACCGGTCCCATTAGCTGCCTCGCTGCTGTTGCCTGTGGCAGTAAATGGAGTTAATTTAGGAGAGGGTCTCCAGTGTAAAAAAAAAAAAAAAAAAAATCAAGGCTGGGATGAGCCAGACTGCTGGACTCTGGATAGACAGGCCCTTGCTATGGTTATTGCTGTAATGGCTGTGAAACATCTCTGGTTTTCGTAACTTCCCTCCCCTCCTCCAAATCATGGATGGTGGGATTGGCCTCGGCCCTCTGTTCTCTCATTAACATTATTTTGCTGATGTTTATTTAGATTTTAGGGGTCATTCCTGCATTCGAAGAAGGAGATTTCTCTGTTGGAAAATTCTGAGCAGGGCTTTTGTATACGGAGTGTTGGAACAGTCAGGCCTCCTTGGAATCAGCTGCTGTCCTGTGCCATGGGCTGCAGAGACCTGGGCAAGAGTGGCCATCAAACTCCAGGATTTCACCTCAACAGGCGTTGTCCCGTCCCTGGAAGTGTCCAGGGCCAGTTTGGACAGGGCTTGGAGCACCCTGGGCTAGTGGAAGGTGTCCCTGCCCGTGGCTCTGGGGTGGAACGGGATGAGCTTTAAGGTCTTTCCAAACCATTCTGGGATTCACGTGGTGGAACCAAAGTCTACATCTCATTCTTAATGCTGGAATGAAGGCAGACGGTTCCTCTGAGCGGGGCTGTGTTACGAAAGTGAGGTTTTAAAATAGCCAAGGAGCTCCTCTTGGAGCTCGTGCTCTAGTGCAGGGGTAGAAATAAAAACAGAAGAAATAAGACCAAAAAAAAACCCCGAAGACTTCTGTTGCGGCAGAGTAGACTTTGCGAAGGAAATGCAGCCTAAACCATCCTCTTGGTGCACGTTTTACAGGGACACGAGTGACACCATGAATATTGGAAGCTTTTGATCAGTGGTGCAGAAATGAAACGAGCAGCTGTGATTAATTATTGACGAAAGCCATTCCTTGCATGTGCGGAGCCTGTAGTGGGACGGGAAGGTTGAGTTCACTGGAATTCCGGAGCCGGGCAGTAATGCAAACAAGACCCCAGTTGATCAGCTTCATACATGTGGTTCTATTTATTATGCAAATCTCTTCCAATGTGTTTAAATCAACTTGTGGTGGGGGTTTAAATCAACTTGTTGTGAAGGTTGCAGCTTCAGCAGAGGGTTTTTGTGGACTGCAGGGTCTGGGCTCCGCTTGCTCCAGTTTGATGGATCCAGCGTTCCGTGCTGCAGCTGTGAGTTAGTTCTCTGTATTTAGGAAAACAAGGCAAATCCCCAGACCTGTTTGTGATGTTCTGTCTGCGAGTGTTTGACCTTTTCACCTTTGCTCCCGTGGATCTTGGGATTAGCTTGGAATAAATGACTCCTTCCTGAGGTGTTCCTAGAAGCTAAACTGGGTGGAGGGTGCTTCCAAGTGATGGCCCACAAGCCTCACGTTGCTGAAGAGACCAGGTGCCACATTCTGTGTGTAGCTGTTGTTGTAAGGGGTTCTGGGGAGGAATCTCACAGATCTCCCAACAGAAATTTATTGGCTGTATTTTTTTCAAAGGTCACTGGAAGACCTTATGTGAATCAATTGCAAATTGAGGATAACAGAAGTGGGAAATTTCAGTTTAAATTAGTTGGGTTGAGGTCAAGCTTTTTTTTTTTTTCCCTTTTTTTCTTCTTTTTAACAGGCATCTTTTCCCAATAAAATTGAGTTTCAAATGTTCTCAGGCATTTTGGACACTCAAAACCTGCGTGTGTGGCGGTAACCAAGCAAAAAAGGCAAAGTAGCTTTGTCCAGAAGTGTAGCACCTTGTCAAGTGAATTTTATTTCATTTCTTATATTGCTAATCAGGATTAAAATGCATATATATTGCCCATATTGAGGGTCCCTGAGATCTGAGACAGTTTTGGAAGGTCCTCGTGTGGCGTCTCAGTGCATTTTGAGGAATAAATCCATGCGCTTGGGCTTCTCTGCAGCCGCCCTCCTTCCACTTTGTCCTTGGCCTCTGTGCTTTTTTGGAATTTCAGCTTTCATTGCCTCCCTGATTTGTCCTTTTGGAAAGCACAGGTCTTCCAAAATAGAATTTTAAGGGTTTTATTTTAAAGAAAAGGACAGGATTTGTGACGTTCTCGTTACCCTTTTGCAGCTGCCCTTTGGCTTGGCAGATTTTCTTTGCGGTTCTCCGAGTCAGCGGCAGTGATTTGCTCACTCATCTTTTTCTAGTCTTCCATGGTGATAAAATCCAGTGGTTCTCTTTTATGGAAGCTTGTTGGCATTGACAGGGAGCCGTCCCACTTTGTTTCACACACGTAAACCTCCACGAGTTTTACAGATTAATACCTGCCTGCCGCTGATGGTTTCCCCTGACTCCTGAGAGTCTGGAGATGAGCTGAAACCGCCTCGGCTGCTCCTTCCCAAATCCACAGCAGCTCCAAGCTAGCCATGAGGATTGGTAGTTTCCTGTCAGGGCAGCGAAATGTTTCCCACCACCCAGTCTAAAGCTCCCCATTCCATTGCTCCCTGTCTGGGAAAATATTCCTTCCCACAGGAAGGCAGGAGAACACGCAGGACCAAGCTGTGGTCCCTTTGGAATGCCTTAATCGCGAGCAGGTCTTGCACGCGGCGTTCCCAAATGGAAAGGGCTGCTCGTTTTGTCGCCATCTCAAGATATTGTCACCTGGGTGTGGCACCGAAAGGTCTTCCTGGCAGTTTCGATCCAGTGGGACTTCAGGTCATGGAGCAGGAGCTGAATGAGCACAATCT
>VWPU01008283.1:0-37652 GCA_013398955.1 Callaeas wilsoni | reverse complement strand
GGCTCCGCGCTCCGAGGCGGTGCCGCGATGGGGCCGCGGCTGCTGCTGGTGCCGCTCGGGTGCCTCGCGCTGCTGCTGCCGCCGCCCGGCGCCGCCGAGTTCAGCCCCTCCCTGGACAGCGACTTCACGTTCACGCTGCCCGCTGGCCGCAAGGAGTGCTTCTACCAGCCCATGCGCAAGGAGGCCTCGCTGGAGCTCGAGTACCAGGTCGGGAGGCGGGAGGGGGCGTCTCCCCGCGGGGTGGCCCGAGCGGAGCTGGGGTCCCGCATCGCGCCGTGACGGCGGCGCTGCCGTCTCGGGGCCGTCTGCCCGTCCCCCCGTACAGCGGCTCGGCCCGGCCCTGCTGCCGGCAGCTCGGTCCTGCCTTCCCCGGGGAGGGGGGGCCGTGCCTGCCGAGGGACGCGGTGCCTGCCCCGAGCAGCGGCCGCGGGGCTCCGCCGGCCTGACCGGGCTCGGGCAGCCCAGCCGTGCCCGGGACCCTGCCGGCCTCGGCAGCGCCCGCAAAGCCACGTTGGAATCGTACACTGTTAGAAGTTCTGCCTTCGGAAGTTAAACATTAACTTACCGGCCTTTTTCAATTATTCTAATACGGTCTTTTGGTGGTTTGGGGGGAGTTTTTTGTTTCTACTTTGGAAGAGCTCAAGTCGCCATCCTTTAAAAGGGCAGAATGTAGAAAGTTTACGGTTGTGACCTTGTGTTGTAGCCCTAAAGCGCAAGGAACGTTGTGCTGATGCACAGAGCCTGTACTTGCCTATCTTTGTGCTGATACTAAACATCTTTCATCTCAACGATGAAAGTTTTACAGAAACAGCCCCGTTTAACAGACTGTCATTAAGATTTTGATGTCCTTCTTGGGAAGAGTCGAGCTTCCCAGAGACGTCTGGGATAGATCTCGATCTCAGGCTTTTTTTCCCCTTTAAAACAAAGACTTTTTTCCCAGTAAAACAGGGAAAGCTGAGGGAAGCTGCACTGAATATTCTCCCACCCCAGTACTGTGCCTCGAAGTGGGCCAAGATCTGTCTCTCTTCCCCTCCATCTATTTTTCTCCTCTGTCTTTCCCAGCTGGAAGACAAAGCTGAAATTCGTGGTTACTTCTAATTTTTAATACTGGTACATGTAGAATTGAACAAGAATGAAAGAGAGGTATTCAAGCTTTGTTTAGAGTCCTGTCTGAGCCAAACAGAAGTTTATTTTGCACAGAGTAGGATTTCAGTTTGATTATAAGCTAAATAAAGACATTATTTTAGAAAGGACTAATGTCTACAACATTATATACATAACTTATTTCTACTCAGGCGTAAGTTTTTTAGCACTACTATTAACAGTAATGATTTGTCTTTCTATTTGAATGTGTAGAAAAGTAGCTCTGTATTACTGCAAATAGATTTATTTTGTACTTAATTATTAGTGGCTAAAGCATAGGAATATTTAACATAGGATGCAGGTCATTCTCCAAAGACATAAGGTAACCACTGTATTAATAAAAAGGTTCTTTTCTGGCTGTTGAGACTGGAGCATAGTCCTAAACACATGTCGCTATGTATGGTTTTAAATTTGATCAGCTGTTAGCTACTAATTTTCTTTGTCCTTTATCCTTTTGGTTTTTTTTTGGTAAGTTTTCAGAAGTCTTCAGTGTTAATTTGAGTCAGTGTAAACTTTGCCCTCCTTTTCAGCAGGAGCAGATTGCTGTACTCAAAAAGCTCACTGAAAAACAAGCAAACAAAAAATCCCCTTAGCAAGGACTTTTATGTCATAGAAATGATCCCACTCCACCCCCTTATCCAGTTACTACCTTTCCTGTAAAGAATTACTACAACACAGTAGGTGTGGTGATACAGCTGTAGTTACGCAGTTAAAGAGCACAGCTTTGTAATGCTGTAGACACTCCCTGACAATTTAGGAAGATAAACCCCTTCAATTCCTCCTGCCCTTGGGAAGAGAATGCCCGGGCAGAATTCACACCTTACATGTGCATCCAAAGGTGGGAAGGTCGTGTGGTACAGCTTTGATTGGTGCAAGAGGTTTGGTCCTGTCTTCAACGCTGTTAATTCGCCCAGCAGAGAGATCCTGGGGGTGACAGCACATGGTGTACAAATGTGTATATACAGAAAAGTGCCTTGTTAGAACATTTCTACCACTGAAACGGGAGTAGTGCAGGTACTTCCCAGTCAGTGACATCTGCCATAGAAATACCAGATTTAGCCATCTCTTGTTGGTATTTTTCCAGCTTGTCTAACCCTGCCTGTTGATAAAACCATATGCATTCTTAAAAGTAATTAGGGAATGGTTGAATATAAGCCCAGCCTAACAGGTTTAGATTACATTTAGTTTAAGATTCTGAAAATTTTAAAATGCTTTTAGGTTGAGCTGTTTCTTAATCTGTTTCCAGTTAATTTGGTGTCAGCTC
Organism: Callaeas wilsoni; assembly: GCA_013398955.1. Lineage (NCBI taxonomy): Eukaryota > Metazoa > Chordata > Aves > Passeriformes > Callaeidae > Callaeas > Callaeas wilsoni. The sequence continues at coordinate 35,245 of VWPU01008283.1, read as the reverse complement.
ATCCAGACAGATTAATCTTTCAGATTCTTTATTTTTCAGTTTTCTTACCTAAAAACACTTGCCTTCCCTAAAAATGTTGCTGTCAGCAATGCAAACAGGAATTCCACTGGTCAGAGGTTCGTTATTTTTGTTTGTTTCACAGGTTCTAGATGGAGCAGGATTAGATGTTGATTTTCATCTGCTGTCCCCAAAAGGTGAAACTCTAGTTTTTGATGAAAGAAAGTCAGATGGAGTTCATACGTAAGTTTAAAATCTTCAAACTCAGAAGTGTTACATAAAGAACTTTCCTGGTTTCTTTAGCAAATATAACTAAAATGAAGGTTGAGTACTTTTTATTCCTTAGTATTACCAAAGACTTTCTAATAGGACAGTTTGAGAATACCAGTTTTCTTTTTATAAAGACTGAATGCTTTTTACATGGATTGTACCATGAAGTGAAGGGTATTTTTGTTTTAATGATAGCTGTTAATGTTCAGTGGATAAAAATAATTATTATGGAGTTGAAAAAGGTCTCCATATCTAATATCAAAAGGTCATGTGAGTCATACAAATAAGAAGCTAAAAAGTCCCCTATTTTTCCAGTCCTTTTCTCAAAATATGCAATATTTGCTGTAATTTTACTATACAGCATAAGAATTCCACTTATTGTGTAATTTTTTTTTAATGATTAGCAATGATTCAAAATCTCTGAAAAGAAATGAAAGGAAGCTGCTGTCTTCATCATTTTGAGCCTTTGGAGTCAGTGGGGTTGTTTTGCTGTAACTGTGTAATCTGTAATATGTCTTTAGAGTTCTTATTTTTATACAAAAAGAAGATTTGTTTATTTCTAAGTGCACGATTTTCAGTCTTAAAGGGAAAGGTGTGCTTACAAAAACTGACTTTTTGAGAACCAGCACAGGAAGTGTCGTTAATCACGTTTTGCTCATATACACAGGGTGGAAACAGAAGATGGGGATTACATGTTCTGCTTTGACAACACATTCAGTACCATTTCTGAAAAGGTAATTTTCTTTGAATTGATCCTGGACAATATGGGAGAAGATGGACAAGATGAGGAAGACTGGAAGAAGTATGTTACAGGCACAGATCTCCTAGACATGAAATTGGAAGATATTCTGGTTAGTATTTGATCTTTAGCTCTATTCAGTGTAAGAACATTTGGAGAAAAACTCAATGTCAGGTAGCCATTCTGCCTTGTTCTGTTGCGTCATCCTGGAATGTATTCCAGTTCCATATATTACTTTTACTAATACAGGAAGTCTGTCACCATGGATCTCTTGTTTACACAAGAGAAACTTGAAGATCTTTTCAGAATGGGCCCTTCATCAGCAAGAAGAAACTGCCTAGCTCTCAGTCACTTGGTTTCCAATTCAGCTTCCTTTCTTCCTACTGCTTAAAATGGGACATTCTTCCTTAGCAGCAATGAAGTGCATACTTTGAGCATTAAAGTATTACTTAGTCCCAATGATGTAGTTGGAATTACTGCATCATTTTTATCAGTGTTTAGAAATACTGTGTTAGCCTCTTCATCACATCTTTGCAGAAGTATGGATTACTGTTTCTATCTTCAGTAAATTAGAAATTACTATATTAGGCTTTTTGCCCCCAAATTTTATTACATCTTTTCAAACTAATAAACAGAATGAGAGTTAATTTGCATAAACTTCAGGTTCATCTTTGCAGACATTGTTTGAATGGTTAGTTTGCTTAAACTCTATACTGACCCTCTTTAATGTAGGATTCAGACTACTGCTGAGTCAAAGCTCTTATTCCCTTTATGGTCATTAAATATCGAGATTACTCTAGAAGCAAAGGATTGCTTGGTGCTCCAGTACCACTGTTCCTAATGCTTGGTAGGATGCAGTGAGCTATTGTTTGTTTGATCATGGCTACAGACAATAGGTATCTTAAAAAAAACAACCCAAAACCCCAGCATCTGCACACACTTACTGAATACATCATGTAGAAAATTACAGTGTATTATTTATTGCCATAAACACAATGCAGATTTTTAAATAAGAAAACACAGTTTAAAATCTTCTATAGGTGCATGATAACACTTTTAGATAATAATAAAACCAAATACAGAATCTGAAAAGCTGATCAGATCTTTAAAATTGGCAATCAAGACACTTGGAAGGCGCAAAGTTTATATGTGAAGTTGTGAAGAAAATCCCACTCACACTAATCACAAAAAATACTTGAATAGATTTGATAGATACTTGTTTACGTACTGATATGTCTTCCAAAAGAAAATGAAACGCAGAACTTGTCTCTGAGAGCCTTGACAATCTTACAGAGTAGGTAATTTTTGTAAAGTTAAGATTAGTATTTGATCCCATTGTTTACTTAGCCAAGTATTACATTCCCTGCAAGCTCTATAAGGACTAACATAAACACTTAGTAGTTTAATTCCTTAATGAGAACATGTTTTCTGGTGAAAATAGGGAATTGTGTCCTATGTTTAAAGGTCTTGTGTGGTGTTCATTTTCCTTATTGTGTAACAATCAACTTTATCATCATAACATTATTTGGCTCCCCAGAATAGCTATTTTGAAATATTTTTGTTAAATATGAAACAGAGAATGTTACTGCTGGGTTTAACCTTATGGTTTTGGGGGTTTTTTAAAAATTATTAGCCTACTCTTACTGCAAATATTACTCTTCTCACTAAAAGTTACTTCAGGATCCATAATTATATCAAGAACGTAATTCAGCACTTCATGAGATCAGCTTTTATGTTGTCAGTATCTATTATGTGGTGGATGAAACTTCACCAGATCACAGGAGCAGATGTTTACTTAGTAAGTGCAGAATAAGGTGCGGATCTCGAGCTGCTGGTGTCATGGCTGGAGTGTTCACGTACTTTCTCTAGTTCCAGAGTCACACTCTATGTCCTTTCTAGGACCTCCAGTTGTCCTATTCAAGATTTATTGTCAAAATTCTGCTTTTCTATCAAGGCTGAATATAGTTTATAGCCACTACAGTGGAAACACCAGAAGCAGACAGGAATGTAACATCATTGTACTTTTCTTTTGCTACAGACATAGCCCTGATGGTAGTTTGCATTAAAAAGCACCTTAATTTTATTATGCAGCAGAAAAAACCCTGCATTTGCTTGCCATCATTTGTTTTGAGACTAGTTCTGCAGAATTCACTGCTTTTTATTTGTCCAAATAGGTTTGATTTCTCTCTTACCTCCCTACCTATAAAAGAGAAAAACCAAAATTACTACAGAACGCTAATGCTACGTTAATTAAGTCTTTTTAGGTGAAATACAATAAACAGGCTAGGTAAATGAATGGAAACTGTGATGAGGTGTATATTTTAAAATGAAATTAACTCTTGTCAAGAAATTAAGTTACGGGCGGTAATACAGTGTTAATAAATCTGTATGTGCTGCAAGCTATACACTAAATTCAGGTGTTCTTTTTCTTTCTAAAAATACTCTCTTGTTACTTACCAGGAATCCATCAACAGTGTCAAAGCCAGATTAAGCAAAAGTGTCCAGATTCAGACCCTGCTCAGAGCATTTGAGGCTCGTGACCGAAACATACAAGAAAGCAACTTCGACAGAGTGAATTTCTGGTCCATGGTCAACTTGGGAGTAATGGTGGTGGTATCGGCTGTTCAGGTTTACATGTTGAAAAGCCTCTTTGAAGATAAGAGGAAAAGTAGAACTTAATATTCACTAATGTTCATATTTTGATCATAACAGTAGAACAGGTATGGGGGAGAAGGGGAGCAATAAACTACAGTAAAGAAAATAAAGACCTTTCAGATTCTTTTGAATAGACAGTAAAAATCAGGTTTTCATTTCATGATGGGCTTTTTGGATGTTGGTCTTGTTTGTGTTTGGGGGTTTTCTGTTTTTTTGTGGTGGTGTTTATTTTTTAAAACATGAACATAATGCCTCCTCCCAAGCCCTCCCATTTTTCCAAATGCTACTAACTATTTTTTTGTATTTGTAGGATTTGTTAATGATTGTTAATGCCTACCTTATGCATAGCACACTTGGTGCATATGCAAAGTAATGTTAATATAACTGTCATTTTTTTCATTTTCACATAAAAGTTTAAGTAGTAACTTAGACATTGGTTTAGTTGCTGTTAAATACTGAGTGAATTTACATATGTGCCTAAGTTTACAGGATTGGTAGTTACTGTCATTTTTCTTCAAAGTTATATGTTTTTAAAAATCATCAGCTTTTGTTCTTTGGCATCATGGAGAAACACTGGGCTAACTATGTAAGAACATGAGATCTCTTTTTATAACAGATGACTAATATCAGCACTTTAAAAAAAAGCACCATCAATGTGAAATTGAGTCAGTCTTGAAAAACAGTCAGAGAAAATAGGTACAATTCCTGTTCATAAATCTTTCTGTCCTGTAGTCACACAATCCTATCTTCCTTTTTGAGACAAGTGACTACGTGGTATCCAAACAATTACAGGAACATTTCGAAGTGTGATTTGCAAATTCTTAGTTACTGTAACCTCATGTAATAGATAAATTTTTTTTAAAAGTAATTTCTCATGTTTTTTTCTTTTAATAAAGGCAGGGGGTGTCATGGTATGCCAAAACAAACATTGGTTGTTGTAGTCTCAAAATCCCTCCTATTTTCCACTTTATTTTTATTACAATTATGACTAATGTAACAATCAGGTGACTTACATAGGCATATGAAACCAAAGCTTTTCACCTAAACTTTCCCTTTTTGCTCACCCTCACAAGTCTTTCAGCTGTGTAAGTACACTCTTCCTATAACCAATGTTTCTGTACCTAGCTGTTCATATGAAGAAGGCACAAATCACAGGAGCAGTAAGTACAGGCTTTAAGTTTGATGATCAACTGAATATGTACTATCACTTACCACTAAGGCAAAGCTAACATCACATCAGAAATTTATAATATCTGGATGAAGTGGCTTTTAACAGTGTAGTGAGGGTATAGAGTTTTTGCCAAAACCCCTGGTGCGTGAGAATTAACTTTTTTTTAGTAGTTTCAAGTTAGTAATTTTTACAATGTGCCAAGTCATTGGAATTTCTTGTATAAATGTGTTAACTGCATTTAATCATAAGAGTTTTTAAAAAACTTTATTAAAAACACTTTTTTAAAAAGTGTTTTAAAAAAAGTATATGTAGTAGTGTTGTGCCTGTTGTGGGGTCATCTGTATGAGTGGCAGAGTTGCAACTTTGAGACTTTCTGTGATTAAATATTGTTTTATGAATAAAAACAGGGTCAATAGGTGCATTGAAGAAACATGTTCAAATGAAACAGATGCTAGCAAGGGCTACAGAACATAGAAACAGCACTTCAGCTTCAATTTCAGACAAGAGGACCTAGCAATAATATTTCTAGTTTTTATAAGCAAAAGTATGATTATTACTACAGAACTTGTTATAGAGGGCTCCAAAGGCTGTTGAGCTACTTCATCTTTCTGCAAAGCTGTGTCCAAACTAAGACTGTACCCCTTTAAGGTTTTGTGTATCTTACTTCCATCTGATGCTTCCTATCCTAAACTGCCTGGAAGTAGAAGGCTTATTTCTGTAGTAAGAACAATGTCTAGGAAAAAATAATTCTTTCAGCTAGAGTAGCAAATAATATTCTCCTGCCATTTCCCTGTCCGTCTCCCAGTAGCACTATACCATGTCATCACCTTTGCTTGCATCACCATGTGTGATGCTACACACCATCTGCAAAATGCTGAACCAGCTCTGGGAGGCTGTGACTAAGACATCTACCTCTGCTCTGCAAGCTACTAGAGTTGAGATTTCAGCTTAGAACTCCAACAGATAAGCTCTGCCAAGTTTTCCAAGGGCACCTCAAGGGATTGTGTTCCCCAGCTGCTCTGCTGTGCCTCTCTGACAGTAGTTACACATCAGTGGCAAAAGCGTTTGGTGTCCCAGTTTAAGCTGCTGCTGACGGCAGCCTGCTCTGCCCAAGGACGCAGCACTGCTGCAGCTCAGCGTCTCCTGTTACAAACAGCGAGCTCTGCGAGAAGGAAAATGCAACAATCGGTAGCAGAGTTCATCTGGAAGAAATTACTGTTTTGCAACTAAGAGCTCTGACTGTATTTTCTCCTCATTCAAGGTCCACTGTAGAAGATGAAAGAGGGAATAACTAGAAAGGTTTATTGACTTTGGCAGCTGGAATATGTTTATGATAGGTGAAGGATCTGGCATTCAAACTTGCAGTTAAATTAACATTGTACTTGGATTTTGATTGCTTTGACTGTATAAAATTTACAAAGGAGAATATAAATTACATTTTTTTTCTTAATAGACTTTTTATTCAGAATTAAATGTTTTAAGACTTGCAGATGTTGAATAATTATGCAAAACTGAAATTTTCAATAAATCAAGTTTAAACCTGTGTTTGTTGTTTTGTAATGAAGGAAAAATGCTATACCTATGAATGCTGCAAAAGATCAAGGATGCTAAGCTAACAGGAAATTGTGTTTTAGTAATGCAGCTTTTTCATTTCTTCCTCATGCAGTGTTCAAATTCTGTTCTTACTCACTGTAAATATCAACTTTATCAGTGCAAATAATTTAAGATTTACACAAGCATCAGATCAGAAAAACACCAGCTTCTGGTCTTTCTAAAAGAAAGTATTTAAGATATTTAACTGTCTATTTCAGCAACAAACATCAACAGGAAATAGTATCACAATCTCAAGCTCACAATTAAGAATCTCATAATACAAATTACTACTAGTTATTCATATGTAATATTTTCTCATTATTCATAAAATAATACTCAAGATCCTGAGAATAAAGCTCAAAATACTGGAGCTTTTTTCTGGGTAATTGAGTAATACATGACAAATCTGAGCTTGTTTACCATTTCATAAGACTCCTGAGACACCCAGGCCTGTCCGGAAGCCTGCAAACCACATTGTTCAAGTAATGAATCAGGAACTTTCTTTATGCTGTATTTTGAATCAATTAATTTGATCATAAAATTCTAAGCTACAATATTATGTTGTCAGATTGGGCAATTAGTGGGAGAAGGAACAGTGATGTGACTTGAAAAAGTACATGAGCAGTAAAAACTCTCAAGAGCTATTTTTGGACACAGACGTAAGAAATACCTGCAAGAGTTCCCTTTCCTGATCTCTCCAGGTGTGCACCATGAGCAATGACACCTTCTGCCTTCACTTCTGTACAAGCCAACACAGCCTTGTGCCTCAGACTGGCATATTGTTTCTAGTGCTCAGCAGTGCAGCACGGCCTTAAACGCTTAGCTCCACTTGTTTGTCACATTGCAGCACCATCCTCACTCCATGACCATGTGGGACAGTGTTAAGACCACCTTTTTAAAGATTTTCCTCAATTAGTCACAGCAACTACTTTTTCTTTCTAGAGTTTTGGGGGTTTTTTTTTAATATTCATATGGCAATCTGTTCTAAAGACTCATTATCCCCAGAACTTAATTAAGACAGCCAGAAACTAAGAAGACTGAGCTATATCTGATGTCTTTAAAAACTAGCAGTTCCTCTCCTGTGTTTCAAAAGAACAATTCTCCCCGAGACTTTCATTTGAGAACTTAGCAACTTGCGGTTGCTAAGACAGGAAACATACAACTCAGCTATTGCTGAGACATGGCTTCTGTTCAGCCCTTCCTTTTCCATGCTTTCCCCCAGCTCCAGCAGTACTCCCTCACAGAAATTCACTACTCATACAGGAGGAATGCTGTACTGTAAGCATTGTGAGTAAGCACAATTTACACAAATCACTACAGAAATTAAAAATGCAATCAAAAGCTACATAACTTACTGTATAATTTTGTTTTCAAAACCAACAATTCACATAACTGTTGATTTTTATCAAAGGCAAAGATAATAATAAAATAATGAAAAAAAACACAGAAGTAGTAGTAAGCACACCTACACTGCTGAAGTTTCACCAGAAGCATCCGAATTAGATCTCTCATGCTATCTAGTGCTGTAGTTGACAACAGTTAATGAGACTTGGAACCCATACTGTTCACAAACTCCTTTCTTCCCTTGGTGCATACCAAGTTTCTGGAAACGATACCCATCCTCAGTCTCCATCTGCCACCTGCTAAATTGGAACACAGGTGCATAAAGAAGGCATAGAGTTGCCAAAAGAAAAGTTCTAGAAGCATATATCTATACAATTCAACCTTATGTTAAGGAACCTGAAATTAAACATCAATAAAAGTACTTTTCTTTGATGCTGAAGGATTAATGCAGTTAAAACCTTTCCAGCTGTTCATTAATCCCCTTTCCCACAATTTCCAACTATTGATGATATTCAGAATTTTACCCTTACTGCCTTCTGGTCTCTGCTATCATGCAACCAATTTGTGAAGTTATGAATAGCAAATTAGAGCAACCAAATAACACAAAGCAGGCAACCTTAGTAATGTTCATGAATGAGAAAAGCAGGTACATAGCAAAGCAGTAACTACCCACTGGATGGTGACACAAGCGAGTGCAACAATAGCCAAGTTTCGTGAGTATTCATTAGAGAATGGCAAAGCACAAATGAAGGACTTGGAAATGGTGCTTACAGAAAAATTTTGTTTAGAGCAAGATAGAACTATCAATTAGCTTCCTGCTTTAAAGCAGGTTCTGAAGTAAATGAGCTTGTTAAAACTGCAGATGTCAGGATTGGAAGGTACTGTGTTGAACATTAAATAAACAGAAGACTAGGAAACCAAAACCACATGGAAGTCAATCAGTGCCAAACACTAAGCAGCTAACAATGGCAAGCAAACAGAATACTGTCAAACTGAGAAACTGGAAACGTAAATTAGGACAAGTGAAAGAAAAAACACACACTGGTGAAATAGTATCAGTAAACAGATTAGAAGAAAGATTATATGAAAAGAATGGTAAGAACTACAGCTGTATTTGAAAAATTAGTATCTGCAAGCGAAATATTTTGGTACTAATGAAAACCAGAACAACTGCTGATATTATGGTATATGGATCTCGATGATGAAATATGTACAAACCTGATTTAAAAAATAGCAGAGATGAGGTAGCTGAGAACATTTCAGGGATTCAAAAATGCCAAACACTAGAACACCAAGACAATACAAAAATCTTGTTTCATTGTTGCTGAATGACAAAATTGAAAGCAAAAGCATCAAATTTCAAGCTTATTCTCAGACTGTGCACAGCTTGTACTGGTACTTGCCTTTTGCTTTTCTTTCTATTGTCCTGCACTACCTTTGCTAAAAGACAGTTGTTTCCCCCTCCAACTTCCTTCAGGGACTCCAAAGGAGATTTTTCCCATGTCTTTCTCTTCATTATACCTCACCTGTAGATGATCAAATTTACAAAAAAAAAAACCAAAACCAGCTAACTTTTCTACAAACATTGACAACTCCAATGTTGAACTCATGCATTAATATGTTTTTCTAACAAAACTAGGATATCAATAGATCTGACACCTCCATATGGGTGTTTAGCCATCAGTTTAAGTCCAACATTGACCAAACAAAACTCAGCATCCTGAACCTTTTTCTCCATTTCTACAGAATGTAATTTTCTTCCACCATGCCCTTAACTGGAGTGTTATTTTTCATTCAGACAGATATGAGTCAGCTAGGGACGTGCCTGAACATATTACCTGCATAGCATTTGCAAGACTCATCCTCTTCCCTCTGTGCACAGAACTGATGCTTCTGTCCAGTTTATCCTTATCACTCTGACTATTGCTCCATTGTCAGCCTTGGCACGTTCCATCTCAATTCACCAATTTCCTTTTAAAATATAACACTAAAGATCACTTAAGTAGGATGCTCCAAAGACAAACCATTTTTCTGTTTATTAAATTATCTTCCCCCCCCCAGACCATAAAGTGCTTGTCTTCACCTCCAAGGCCTTTTTTAGATTTAGTTGTCTTCACCTTAAATCAAAAGGTTAACCTTCATTTCATGTATCATGCTTAGAGATTTTTCAAAATTCCTTCGTAATCTCACTCAAAATGCCTGTTATGCATAGAAAAACCATAGTTTTATTCAAAATTCCTGTTGAAGTTTCTGTTGAGAACAATGATTTGACAAATAGTTTGCTATGATGTGTATTTTACAAGTCTGACCAGTGTTGTGCCATTATTTCTTTGTTGTCTTGTTCATGCGATACCTATATTCTTAGAAAGGTCACAAGAGACTTCTCCTACCTAAATACTACTGTCATACAAATAAAACATAATGGAAAAATATTAAATATCATACACATAGAAATGGTTCTAAATCAGTGACCACAACAAACTTGAATTACATATATTTACACACATGCATACATACAATGATCAAGTTATACCAAAATGAAATCATTACATACAGCAACATTTGTCTTTTTCCTTTAGACACACCACTACTACATACAATGAAATTCACATAGAATGAGAAAGGCATTTGTAGGTGTGCTTTAATTACTACTCTAGCTCTATCTTCAGCAGCACTATTGCAGCATTTTCCAGTACATGACACCTTGTAACAAAGCATCCCTCAACCATAGCTGGAACACCAGTTAGTGTCTATGTGCAGGGCAAGTGTCTCCAGGACAGGAACAGGAAAGCTAGAGATTGGCATGGATGGGAGGTTGCCACCAAGTATGTGCTTCACAAGAGTACAGAATCAAAACTCATTCTTCTCTCTCAAAAAAATACACACATTTAATGTTGGTCTTTTAATTCTAAGAAAAAAGCAATTCCAAAAATACAAACTGAACATCAGAGTTAAGTCAACCACCATAATCAAATGAAATGACATTCACAATAGTTAGGTCTATGGACAGCTTAAGTTTGACAAGTAGTTTCTCCCCACACCTCCCACACTAAAGTCCCCAAGTACATTCCAATATTTATCGTTAAATGAATCTTTATGAAAAATACTGCTGGTGTTCAGTTAGAATTAAAGGACTTGGATAAAGTGAAACAATAAAAACAAATACAGATGGTGTGAGTAAGGTTACAAAGGCTTTACATTTTGCATTATCTCAAGATATAAACATTCAAAAATTAACATGAAGTTGCTGTGTTATCAAAATATTGCAGCTATAGGCAAGGCAACATTAAATTAATAGCTGAGGGTGTGAGACAAAAACCCACACATTTTAGTGAAGGTAAACAGAAGTGGGAGTCGTTAATTAGCATTTTTATAAAGCTAATATAACCCAGCCAGCCATAAGCCAAGCACAGGATAAAAAGCTTTCTCTGCTTCCTTTGGCTATAAGGTGACAAAAAAAAATTCAGAAAAAAAAAATCACCTTTTCAAGATGTTCAAGATGAGCAGAAAAAGTCAAATAACCAAGTAATGGAATAAATAAGTACTAACTCAGGCAGTACACTTTAAACCACTCTGTCATTTGTTAATGTTACATAATTTTATTTTGGTGGCAAACTGTAAGCATGTAAGAAAACTAATCTTATACAGTACAGTGAATAACCACCAAAGTAAAAATATTCTTCTGTTTACTCTTTGGCTAAAACCCCCTCAAAAGTAGCAGACAAAGAAAAAAATCTAATACTGGCAAGAGACTTTTTGACTTTTTTTTAAACAAGTAAAATAATCTTATCAATTTAAAACTTGGTACATTTTATAAACACAAAAGAGGTAATGTTGTAATAAAATCAGTAATGTTACTTCAAATGGCAACATTTGTTGACCCTGTGCAATTATACACTTCGTTCATACTACATTTATCGAAATATGACTGTTTCTACAGATATGTAGAAATCCTGCACGACTCCTGTCAACTTACTTTATAACTGGGACATGAAATTTACAATCAGAGTGCCACAAGAACTTTCAGATTGTTATTTCCAGTAGAATTCATTTCAAAATCTTCAGATCCTGCATTATTCTTTAACGGTTAATTCAAATGGAAAATAATGGAATGTAGAGCACATGAACATCAATGACTGCACCCATTGCCAGAACACGCTGCACTGGTTGGACACTTTTCCTTAGTACATAAAAAGCAACAGCACCCAATAAGCCTGAGTAGAAATGCTGCTGTGTAAATACTGGCAACTATTCCTGAAAAAAGAATTATGGGATGTATTCTCAGAAGCTGACCGATCCCATAATTTGTATTGCATAGGTCACAATCACACATCTATATACACGCCCAGCCCTGTGTGTGCATATACACCTCTGTATATACGCACACACGCGCACACGCACACACACAGAGAATATATTAAAAAGACAATGAAGTCTGGTCACAGAGCAATTTACAGGCTCAATATATTTTTTTCTTTTTTTTTTTTTTTTTTACACTTTGAAAGAAAACTTCAGTATTTTACAGTCTTCAGTAGGCATTATATACACTGCACTTATGAAATCTAGAAAGTATTGAAATAGAAATACATTTCTGCAAACATTTGGGTAAGAAAACAAACCAAGATTTTTCAAATATTTGTGCTATCTACATAATATTTTCTCTAAATCACAATAACTGTATCCATGGAATGTTCTCTAGAAAATGTCATCTTTTTTTAAACACCATGCACATTTTTAAGCAATTGTAACCCAAAATATCCCAACCTAAAACAATCTAACAATGTTCAGATTAAAAAATTTAAGTCTCAGATCAGATTTTAAAAAGATAAGTCTTTATCACAAGAGCTGTAATGATAACAATTACATGTTAAGGCTAAACTGGTTTTGTTTTGTTTGTTTTTTTTTTTCAGGAACACACTTAAAGACCATTTCTCTCGTGGCTCTGCATTATGAACTGTACTTACAGATGACAGTGCAGTGAACATAATGTTCAGTCCTACAGTCAGGATGCAGTTGCTCCTTCCCACTCCACAAGATACTGCACCTTCCCATCAAGTGTCACCCGACGAGCCAACACACGGTATTTTTCCCCACAAGCTATTCTACCTGCTGCACCAAAATAACTAGTGATAGAGTTCTTCAGATGATTGAGCTGTAACTCCTGATCTGCTAAGTTGTTAAGTATCTCTGTATTGAGTTCATCATACTGGTAGTCTTCCTTGCTCTCATCATCTTTCACAATTTCTGAATTTTGAGTCTGGAGTGCTTTTCGTGGAAAGCGGCCTCTCCTCCTCAAATGTGGTATTGCAGCAGGCCAAGTTCTTCCTGTACGAGTCCTTTTTCTCGAGTCAGATAAACTATTGAAAATAAAACCCCACAGCATTAACTCCAAGGGAATTCAAAATGTATGCTGTATCATTAGCTATTTCCATGCCACTCACGTAATAATTTTTGTTGTTTTTCAGTCAAAAAATACTTATTGCCTACAGATAGGTAACAGGAAGTATGACACCTAGGTAACAATTTCAGAACTCTAAATTAAACACGAGCTTTTGGAAAACTGACTATTTATCTCAATAATGCACACAAAAATGACTCACAAAAGCACTTAACCACATGAACCAGAAAGGGGAGACAAAATAGTAGAATCCACGTACATCAATAACATAGAAATTTATATTTGCTGAACTTGAGAGAGGGAAAAGTTCAAGTAACAATTTACTTGCAAGAAGGTTGACTGCAGTTAATAATTTATTTATAAACACCGTGCCAAAATTTTTTCATGCTCTACTGACTGTAGAAAATCACAGCATATTTAGTATTTTATAGCGTGAATACACAAACGTACAAAAACAAAAGCTGCTAAAATTAATTCAGAGTACACATCAGTTCTTTTGTGACCACTAATAGAAAACTAAGCTCAGCAAATGTTTACGCAGTTTAATTCTTTTCAGTAAATGTCATTTAGCCACATATTTTACCTCAAAAACAATGGTTAGTGAGCACCAAAAAATCCTCACCCTGTGAGTTGTAAGCAGAACTATTCAAGACTAATTTTCACTCGTCCTATTTCTTTGTATTTACCCATGCAATTTATAGCTCTACTCTGAGAAAATTTTATTAAAATTAATACACTGCAAATCTTGATCTTTATAGCTGATAGAGTAACTGAGTAGTTACCTATAATGTCTGGAAATGCTAGTTGAGGTAGTTTCTTTCATACTGGCAGCACCTGTGGATTCCACATCTGAGGTATTGGATGAATGTGCAGTTCCATCAGATTTCCTGTTTTGCAAGACAACAGGTTTGCCATGTAAAAAAATAATCTTATATTAAAAACTGAGCTGACATTTCAGAAGTAAACTGATAAATTACACGGTGTTACAATGTTTTATGGGAGGGGGTTTTTTTTAATTTACCCAACAGTGCAGGGTAATTCCAAGGCTGGGTTTTCTATCACTGGAACTGGTTCATTATCCTACGAGGGGAAAAAAAAAAAAGGTACTTCAACTTAAATTTTGATTTTTTAATTGATTTTATTTGAGAGCAAGTGGGGGAATATAAATTCATATTAACTTGTTATGTTTTTCTTCAACATTTATGATGCAGTTAGAAGGAAGGGAGGAAGGGGGAAGAAATATCCTTACCAGAGGAGATGACTCTGGAGTTTTGTGAATCATTTTTCTTGTATAGGGACCAGGTGGACGACCTACTGATTTTTTTTTCCCCTTTCTTTCTATACCATTACTTAATTCCCTAGAAGAAAATTTGTATTTTATTCTGTATTACTGATGATAATTTTCATTCAATACATGTTTTCCTTTGGCAATGAATATACAATTAGATGTTTATTTCTAAAACATTGTATTAAATGAGGTGATTCTGGCAAATCAAAATTTGCAGGTACAAGGCAACGTGGTTTTGTCTTTATAATAACATCAACAGATTCAAGGTATTTCTGGGGACATTACTGATTCCCAAATGTTGAAGAGGAATGAACAAGTGTTAAATATCATTTATTCGTATGATCACTCTTGGTGAAAAAAATGGCACATTTACCAATACAAGTTACTATTTCACAACATACTTCCTATTGAGAATTCTAGTTAGATTATTGCCCAAGAGATCCAGTAAGGCAAAAGGTTTTGTTTCCCAAATGACAGCAAAGTTGGGATATTTTCTATTGTTCTTACTGCTAAATTTCATGTTGATTTTTTAGAAGAATCCTAAAAAAAAAGTTACCTACATTTGTTCTAAGACTTTGTTCTCACAAATAATCTACCTTTAGAATTATTGAAAAAAAAAATTCTACAGAGAAAAGGCCTTTTTTGTTGACACCAAAAAATACCCAAAGTAGCCCAAATTAACCACAACACTGCTAAAATGACTGGGTTATTTTACCTCACATCAGGGATTGGTTTAGATGACTTTCTGCCTTTAATTTTGAACTCATGAGAAGTTCCTTCTGGTTCTTTATCAGCCTTTAAAGCAGCATTTGGTGGCACAGGAGGAACTCGAATTCTCAAGCCAAACAAATGCTTCTTTTTCTTTATTTCTTTTCCAGACATAAACCTAGATGATGTTAAATTAATTGTTAAAATTCTGATCCCAGGGAAAGCAACTTTTAAAATAGCAGGGTACATGCAAAACAAAACTATGCAAAGAGAATATTCATTCAAATGCTATTTTATTCCTCTCTTCACCCCGTCACAATCCTCCGTCTCTAAAACAGAATGTGAAGTGGAAAGAGGATGAAGTTAAAACAATTCTCTCTCTTGGTCTTGGTTCCAATCAAAATAGTTATGTAATGTTATAGTTTGAAATAGAAACAGCATTTAAAACTTAAAATGTTCTACAGCCAGAGTGATTATCACATGGACTGCAGACTGTACCCTAAGTCAGATTAAAAAGGCAAACAAACAACATTTAAAACAAAAAGTACCAATAACTTACATAGTCTTGTAATCATTTAATGCCTCCAGGACATGCTCATATCTTTCAGATTTTGGTGTGTCTGCCAGCTGTAAAGTATTAAGAAATCACTTAATCTGTCAAATTCTTTAGTAATAGAAAGATTCCAGTTACTTTGAGTCATTGTAACTACAGATTTGAATGTGAAGTACATTAACAAAATATTAGCTGTGGTTGCATATTAACCATAATCCCATATATTCTGTGATTTACATCTACAGAATTAATGCCACGATCAAGCCCAGGACATAGAATGAGTTTCACTTTTAAGAAGTACAAGAAAAATATCTCAAAAACATTCAGTATAATGAGGGAACATAACACTAGATTGCCCTCCTGAGACTCCTAACAAAAAATCTTCTCTATGTACTCCCAAATTAATTGAGATTGCAGAGGATAACTATATAGACAAAAAAACCTAATTATTTATTATAATTTTAACCAAAATCCTGCCACAGGACCCAATTCACATTTTTTTACTACTACTCAACTTGATACAAAAAAAGAAAGGAAAACACCCAGAAAAATTATTACAATTAAAAAAACCCCAAACCAGTAGATGTATTTTCATGCCCCCTTTGGTAAGGCCCAATCTAACCTCCCTCCTTTCACCAAAGCCTGAAGTAACTAATCCCTATCGAGCTTTCAAAACATGGACTCTTCTCTCTGAAAAACTGCATAAAGAATTACAGAGAAAAGTAGAACAAGTATGGTGGTGACTATTAAGTGGACACATTTATGTACCAGAATGTAAAATTAGATTGTTTACATTTATATTTATACATCTACTTTTCGATTCCAGCAAAACTACCATTATTTCCAGTTGCCATGCCAAAACATGTAAATTTATCTTTATAGAGCTGACAGCAGTTTATGAGTTTCACTATTAATATGAATACTAAAGACCAGACTACAACATCTGCAGCTCAAAGAAACCCAACAGTGATCAGGTAATTCCTAGAGAATATAATTCTCACCAAACAAGACAGAGAGAAAAGGTCAAAGAATTCAATGTGCTAACAGCTAAATAAGTGAGTAAATATACTCAAACCCCAACCTTTTGGGGTTTATGAAAAATCAAACATGATTTTGGCCAAGACTGACAGTCTACCTGACTACCAAAGCTAAGGGAGGTGTTCAAGTGGTTTTAGCCAAAAAGTAACAACTTGTTTTCCATTGTCACCGTATGCATTCCGTACAATCCACTGCTAGCCAGAGGTCTTGCAACTCTGCAGCACTAAACTACAGACAACTGCCACATACTTATTGCTTTCTAAATAAAAACATGTAAAAAACTGCTGTCTTAGGAGTTCTGATAACTCCACCATTTACTACTGTCTTACCTACAGCGAATACCTTTTTCCTCTTACTCAAGTATAAATAGGCAGAGAAGGAAACTAAAGTGTCATTTTTAACAGCGGCAATTTAAGGAGATTACAAAACACCTAAACTCATTATATTGTACATGTCAATTTTTTTTGTGACTGATTTCTGTTTCCTTCATTTCCCTAATTAACCAAAGTTAATCAGATTTTTCAAGACAATTTTTGCCAACTTCATGAGAGACATTTAAAATCTTTTCAGAATAAAGTATTCAAATTTCCTCAATACAGCTTGTATGAATTTCTTCAAAGTCTAGCCCTTCAAAAATGTAGCATTCACACTTCAAATTAATAGTTTCCTTGAAAGTAGAAATATTAAAGAATTGAAAATACCATTTAAAGAGTTTTCTTATTTTGGATCTGCCCTTTCCTTTCTCCTCCTTAGTTACGTGTTTTTCACAGACTGAGCATGCATGGATTGGAAGCAGAAAGGGGAAGAGCACAGAGAGGACTGCAGCCTTCCAACTTCTTCAAAACAGCTCATGTGCTCCAAATCAATGACAGCTCCACTCTCCTCATCCACTGCTCTGACTAGCCACTCTGACATGAAATTATGTTAAATATCAAGAATATGATGTTAAATGAACAAACAAATTTCTTCTACATTTCCCTCAATACTAAGAAAAACAAAATTCAAAATTAAATACAGCTTACATACTTGTTAAGCTATACAGTAAGATAGTTAAAAGGTTCATTCTATTGAAAAAATTATGTGAGAATTACATTTTGTACAGCCTTTTTAAAATCAAAGCTCAAGACCTGATATGACAGACATTGATTTTATATGATTTAGGTAAAAGATGCCATACATATCAAAATAAACCAGATATGTATTCATGACACTAGTGTTTAGTAATGCTTAATGTTTGTCTTTCTAACAAACTATTGACACTTATAGTTTAAAATATGGATGTTTAGACTATTTTCCATTATTTATGAAAAACAGTTACTCATTTAAACCAAGAACATACACTTGGTTCTCAAATTGGGTATGCTAGTAAAAATGGACTACAGATGTATGAATTTACAGAAGTATAAAAGTAGGATGTACTCATAATTAGAAAATTTCAACCCATTATATGCCATGTATTAAAAAACCTTCGAAACCCTAAACAATTTTCATGCACAAAAAAAAGTACTTCCTCTATTAGCAGTATGCCAATTTGAATTTTTGCATCTAACTTCATATGCAGAGACAAAGATCAATACTGGTCCTCTTAGTTAAATATAAAGTCAATCTGCTTGAGTAAAAGGATTTCCTTTAATGCTAAGATAATACTCAGTAATCAAATAGCTGGGAAAATAACTAGTATAGTAATGAACTAAAACCAAAATGTCTTGACAAGTAGCTGAACCACACTCGAAAAGGATCAAAACAAGTTTTAGACCTGGACACAAAATGACCACTGCCATTTTAAGAATTAGGAAGGAAAGAAGAAATTTTTGAGTACAATATTTAACGCATAACAATGTGTTACATCTTAGAGACACTGAATGTGGTCTTCACATGCAGTACACTCTGCCTTCAATTCTACATTTAGATTTTTGGGTCAGGGCACATGAAAATATCAAAGTAGTAAAAGAATTATGAAATGAAAGGAGAATGTAGATATGCAACAGAATAAACAGTTAAGTAATGAAAACTCGCCATGCAAGTAATTAGTTGCATAGATAACTTGAAGAAATTTTACAGTTTAGAAAAATATGCACCACTTAAAAAGCATTCTATTTCTGCAAGGAAACTAAAAATTATTTTCATTGTTTGGGATTACCAGATTTTAAGGTACTAAAGGATTTAACATCCAGAGTAAAACAGTTCATAGGTTGTCAACTTTCAAAACATATGTACGCACTGTGGTTTAAAAACAAGAAAGGGTATTCTACTTACTTACCTCACCAGGATGCAATCTATCCCAGTTTTCATTAATGTAGGCCATAAGTTCAAGCTCCGAATCAAAATATTTCTTTTTATGAATAACACTTAGGTTGTAAAGGCATAGATGTGCTATATCTACCCTGGAATATTTGAATAAAAAAACCAGAGAAAACAAGTCTTTTTCTTCCAATTGCTTTCCTTTGAAACAATTTAGTAGAAAAGATATTAGCATTATACAGTTGGAGGAACACAAAGCCCAACTTAAAATACTCAATCCAGACAACACTATGAAGCTTCCTGCAATTTCTCTTCAAGTGATGCCTTCCATTTTGCACCTCACTTTCATTTCTGCCTCATCTCATTGTCGTGATTTTTTTTAAACTCCAAAACTGGTCTGGCCCATGGGATATGTAAGCAAGTCTGAATTAATACTTGAACGTATCAGTTCTGCATTCATGCGAGTATTTTGGTGAATTAACATTTAACAAGGTAATTTCCACCATGTATTTGTTAGCACTAGGTATATACCCACTGAATTGGATATAATTTCTATTACAGATTAGTTCCATTAAGACTACTCAAGGAAACTATTATAAAATGTATCAGGATGTGTACTCTGGTACTCACTACGTTTGGCTTACGTAATACAACAGGATCCTAAACCTGCAAAATACACTTAATTTAGATATCTCAATCTTCACGTACATGACAAGTGAGTAGCTGCTTGTTACTTCACTGAATGATCCCAGGATTGAATCCCAAGAGCATGCATTCACAATATATCTCTACACTTAAGGATAAACTTTGAAAGAAATTTATCCTTGTCATACACGCAGCAAGAATGACTCGGTAAAAAGCTCAAGCTAACAAGTAGATTTACTTTTTAGTAAGGAGAACCAAAACACCAAAAAGAAAAGCAAAGCATGTACTCAACTCGCCCTTTTTTTTAAAATTCATACTTACCATCTCAAGGGTAAACGTTTGAGGTATTCTGGTCCAGAACTGCAAACTGAGCAAATGAACGTATAAAACCTAAAAATATATACAGATGTATATGTGTATGTGTCTGGGTGATGGGTGTCCATACACACACACACACAGAGTGTTTTAACACCCTGATCATGAAAAAAAAGAAAGTTAAGCAAGACAGAAACTCAGCCACATGATATTTGTGAGTCTCTTTATTCTCTATCTTACTTCAGCAACTTCTGTAATCTGTGCTGCTACCTACTGGGCTAGATACAAGGTACTTCTTCAATTTCATCCTGCCACCACGTTTCATTCTGCCTGAGAAAGTCCCTCAACCTGTGACTGTATCAATGAAGATGCTCTGTAATGTCCCCAGCACAATCCCTCAAATGCGAAAATCTGTGCACCAGTGTAAATGTGCATTTTAGGGACCCATACGTTCCCGGGTCCTAACTCAGTTCCTTCATACAAACATTCCAGAAAAATTCCCACACAAAATTATAATAAATAATGAAATGCTCTTGGATTCTCTTCTCCAGTTTTCTACTTTCACCTGCTGCAAGGGCTCCAAGTTCCTCTTAAAATACAAGCACAGGCCAGCATTCTTTTCCATTTCTTTTTGTCCTAACTCTTCACACATGAATAGAACATGTAGAGTTGCATCCCATAGTATAGAGGATTTCCACACAAAGTAAAGTCAGTAACAGCTGGAATCCAACTCTCCATTGGCTACTTCTCCACCATGCACCACTGCATCCCCCGTTCAGCTGAGATAAAGAACTGCATTTTCCTGGCATGCAAACACAGGCTGTCTTGTGTCTAAACTTCCACTCAAAACTCAACCCCTTTATGAAAAATACTGTTGTGTTATGGATGTCCTAATAAAAGCTCATAAGTGAGACTTCCCTCACATTTCAAATAAAGACAACCATAAAGTACAGCTAAGTTTTCTTACCTGTCACCAAAAAGCATTGGCTTTTGGAGGCACTGCACACAAGCCTCATGAAACCACTGTTTACATTTGCAGCACTGCAACATCTTTAGATACCAGCTTCAACAACAGAAAGAGACACAAGATGTGTTAAAAAAGTTACTGAAAATTGTTTCTTCATTATGTTTAAATTAAACAGGAAGAGATCTTTTGACCCAAACTGATTTTCACAGTTTATAATACAGTCATCTCTAGGGATATTTCAGTAATGTTCAGTTCCATAATGAATTACTAGAAAAGACACTAGGAATAATAGAAGATAGCCTAATAAAAGAATTAATTAAGTTATTAAATTAAGAAAAAACTCATTTAATCTACTCTGACAACCACCTTTTAATTCTCAATAATAAGAATTCAGGAACGCCGTATAAGCTCCTTCTGACATACCAGATTAGCTTCCTTGTTATTTTCTAAAGCACAACACAACTGCATTAAGTCACAAACATTTGTTCTGGGGATCCAGCTACTTGAATCCTTTAAAGAAACCTCATAGTTTACACCTTTTCCTTTTTCAGCTTCTCCCTTGAGAAAAGGAACCATGCAAAACTGACAGCAATATTGGTTCAGGTCTCAAAAGTCTCAAACCAGAGCTCTGTCCTGTGTGTATATACTCAAAAACTTTGGTTTTTTGTGGGACTCTTTACTTGCCTTGACCTCAAATCTTCAATGCTATCTTATTCATTCACTCATTCATGCAGAAACCAGAGTACTCATCTCTACCTGCTTAAGAAGTCCTCTTCTTGCCTTTCTTGTAAAAAAGAACCAGCAGAGGACTCTGTAATGCCATAAGAGGAAAAAAAAAAAATCTTTCCCCTGCCAGTGACTGAAAACCAGGATATGATGTTATAGTAGAATCAGACAGCTGTCTATTCCAACAAAATTTAATAAACTAATCTCTCAGTACATTTATTTTTGTGATTTTGACAGAGCTGAGTTAACATCAGAAAAATACTGCCTAGAACTGCAAGATCATCAACAAACTGCTCCATCCAAACTCAACACATCAACAGTAGCAACACAAAAAAACCTTCTTGCTCCTTATAGAATGTACTGTGATGGTCATATGACAAAATTAAAACAAACCAAAATATATTATGGGAGAAGAAAAGAAATTAATAATGTATTTCCCACTGTAAGATACTTTAAAAATGTATATGGAATTCAAAATCCCACTTTGCATCCGGTTGCTGGTATGTACACACAATAGAAATGGAAACGAACAAGTTCACAAGAAAGACTACAAGAAAAGAGTCAAAGTCTGCAGCTGCATCAGAGAAAAGTTCTTACATGTTATCCATTTACTTACTCTCCAGGTCCTCCACAATAGCAGTAACACTGCTGGACATTGGTTTTATGACCTGCATCCCACTCAAGGTCTGTTGCATTATATGGTAACGTTTGTTTCATGACTTGCAGTGCTTTGGCATTTGGTCCTTTCTTAAGCGCACCACCTCTCTGAGCCAAAACAAAAACATTAATTTACAAAAAACACTAATATATGTCTGAAACTTTCAACGCTTTTAATTTGATTGTAGACAAGTTTTCGTAACTTTCAAGTCAAAAACTTTCAAGTGTGTTTATGTTTAATACTAGCATGTTTGCTAAAAAGTGAAACATCGTCAATTTCTAAAAATAGCATTACTTCTCAACATACAAAACTTGCATTCAGATCAAAGAAAAAAGAAATAATTGAAAAAAATGCCATATCCTTTTATTGTTTCAATTTCAAAAACAAAGATGAACGCAATATGAAATGTATTAACATTTTGTTTCTAGAAACACACCTTTGTTGTTGTTGCAAAGACACACTGTCGACAGAGCCATTTATCATCTGAATCAATCACGCTGGAATCAATATTTGGTGTGTGACACAGCTGATGGTAACCTGTATGAAAAATGATCAGCCAAACTTACTAAAATGACAAAAGAAGCACATAATTAACTATACATAACTTTAATGCAACTATAAGGCATTATCCATCATTATGTGCCAAAAACATGGCAAGAGTGGTAACACATTCAAAACGGTCTTTTAAATTTTCTTAGTAGGAAAAAATAATCTTGACTTACAGAACAGGTGTTAGTCACTTTAACATGGATTATCATCTTTCACTGAGCTGTTAATAGCCAGTAAGGGCTACAAAATTTAAGATCAGTTGAGCAGTCAGTCATAGCCGGGCAAATATCCTCCTTTGTGAAACAAATCAAAACATCTTTTAAAATGCAGTAAATAGAAAAAAATCTAGTTACCTTGCCCACATTTATCACATATAACCATTTCATTTGGTGCTTCTGAATACTCTTCCTGACATATTGTACAGACCATTTCCCCACTCTCAGTGGCTCCTAGACAAAGATGAGATTGTGATTTTTTTTCAGATTATATCTGCAGTTGGAACAGTTACCACATGTATAGCCTTCTTTGTAATTTCACTTACAGATGCATGCATTGTAGAAACACATTGTTACAGAGCCAAACTTCTCAATAAGAACACATTCAGACATTTTGTACAGACTGTTACAAATATTTATATCACTTATGATAAGCTATCAGATATTTATAGGCTTTATATTGCCTTCTGACTATGCAGTCCATGGTTCCTCAACATCAACAATAAAAATTCAGTAACTGAATAAAGAATGTAAATTTAGGCCAAAAATACCTATAAATAAATACTATCTGGACAACTAGCAGATCTTTGGTATTTCTATTACTTTGTGTTTCTTTCCATGTAAATACATACACACTTTGCATATCTTTTGGACAGATCTGCCAAAGCTGCCTTAAGCTCCAACTCTACTACAGTTATTATTCCTTATACATATCTGCAAGCATACAAAAGCACACAGTTACGGTAGAGGTAAGAGAAAAAAACAAGTTTGCAAACTGGAAACAAAGCTATGTCTTGCTCCATTTATACCACATATCAGTGTAAGAGCTGATTAAAATACAAGCTTCTTAATTACAGAATATTCTGAGCTGGAGGGGACCCATAAGGATCACCCACTTGAAATTTTCTCATACTCATTCATTAAATTTTGATACTTAGGATAAATGAATCAGAGATCATAAACTAGTACTATACAGAAGAACAGCATTTTTTTTTAAAGCTTCAAGAAATAAAGCAGTTGATTTTTTGCTATTACAAATACAAAGCTTCTCCTTTAAGTAGACAGTGTTTAGCTTAAACATCAAGTTTCAACAAGAGCCTGAGCAGATTTTCATTGCTTTTGTACAATGAGGAAATTCTAACTGATTTTCAGAATAAATTATCATCCATGCTTCATTAGCATTAGGTTATAAAAATATTAACTAATATCAAAATGTTTGAAAACAAAAAAGGTATTATACAATAGATGCCTCACTTGATAACTACACATTTATTTGCATCACATGAATACTCCAAAATCATTAATGGTTTCTTATGTGCAACATTTACAGTGTTACTTTTAAATGTCAAAACTCTGTTCAAACAGAAGATTTCCAAGTTTTAGTTTCTTTCCACATCATGTTGTTTCAACTGAAAACAGTACAAAGAACATAACTTCAGTGTAAATTAGGGCCTGGAGTTTTCTGTTAAGGTATAGAACATAATCTACCCCCACCCAAACAAACTCAAATGTTACTATTTTTAGAAGTCTTCTCCACCTCACACATGTGAAAACAAATAAAAATAAGCCCAAAACAAAACAGTAACTTCAATGACGGAGTTGTTTGAAAATATTTTTTTTCTTATTTGCCTAATTTTTGATCCTGGATCACAGTAAATTATATCACTCTTTAAAATAAAAGAATATAATATAATCGTGTTTTTTAATAGATACAGCAATCTAAACAAATAAGATACCAAACAATGACTACTTCATGGAAGTTCTTGCCTGTTTGTATGTCCTTCCAGAGAACCCAGGATTTGGAACTGTCTTCAAATATAATGAAGCAGTTCTGTTTCAGTTTGTTTATCTGAAAGACAAAAATACAGTGGAAGCCAAGAGTAAAAGCACCAAACAGAAGAAAGTATTTCATACTACACAAGCGAGACAATAACACTGCAATTTTCAACAGTCTGCGATACTTTAAGACTCCAGTGAAGTTAAAAAATGTGTTTACCTTTTTGATAGTTCCAAGATAAAACAAGCCATCTGACCATCTAGCTAGGACATCCTGACCTTCCTCAAATTTACAAAGTGGCTTTTTGGCTTTCTGTCCATCACGTAACGACAGCTTGGTCAGAGATGCTGAGCTCTTATGGCTGCGACGTAAAGGAGACCGCTTGTGGACCAGTGAATTACCCACCGCTGTAGAGTCTCTAAGGGAAGCAAGAGCAGAGGTAACCAGAATTAGGTTAAAGGAGCCATGTATTGGAAATAGCAGGATGACTAACTCCAGAACTTCAGGTAACAAAAGATCTGCTCGTTTTTTCTGACTTGACACACCTTCAGTAGCAGTGCCTCTGCTACCATACAAGTGTACAAAATCTGAAAGGGACCAGTTTCTAGAAAGAGAAGTGTTCTATGAAATCAACTAATGTAAATGAGGATGGGGATGCACAAACTTCCTAGCCCAGAGACTCTCCATAAAATCCACAGAAGCATTGAAAAACACATCAAAAACATTCAATACACTATCACTTATGCAAAACTCAAATCACTGCCAGTTTTCTAAAATTCCAAGGAAGCTAAAAAGGTCCTAAGCCAATTCTAACTGCATTAGCTTGGTAGGGAGAGTACAGGTTGTGCATTATGCTGGCTCAAGGTAAATACTAACTGAGGTACCTCCAACACAGAATCATGTTTTGCCACTAAGCATAGCTGTAGAGCCTTCCAGAACAGGACGAATTTCTACATGTTAAATTTCTTATGTAAAACAAATTTTCTTCTTTGTTAGAATAAGAGTGGAAAATAATCAGGAAGGAAAAACAACAGATCTTGCAACTTTTCTTCATACATGAAACCCAAAATTCTAAGTTATTAGCATCAATAAGCATTTTTCTTCATATATTCTACAATACATAGTCTATTTATATATGTGTGAATATGCTTTTATGTCAACTAGCTACACTTCAATTAAAGCAGTAAAATACAGAAAATTATAAAACAGGACCAGACAGTGCACAAGGAAGAATTTCCTAAGTAATATGCAGATTTGAGACTATGTAATAAAGTTACCATTTGTATATCCAGTTGTATTTTCTCTAGAAACTACATGTAAGTGTAACTAGGATGCAAACACAATCAGGGATCAGGGAATTCAATAGGATACAGTCAATTGAAGAGCAGTTTCACCTCACTCAAGATATCTTAGGCACATTTATCAGCACCAGAAACATCCGAATTAATCTCAAAGCAACAACAAAAGCAGTAAACTAATCAGTGTCCCATATAGTTTGAAAATTGCTGTATAGATATTGAGAAGTTGCTCTACAGCTTCAAAGAGAAAGGAATCTTCTCTCTAAAGAATTTACTATTCACATTTAATATGACAAACTGGAAAGCTAATGGCTTAAAATATCACATTAAACAGTTTAAACCAAGAAGGTTAGGCACAAGAAAATCAGCTGCTTTAAGCATATTTATAATCAATGTGACACTAAACATGACATGGCAGTGAGAGCAGCTACAATGGGCCTCTGGCATCCTCATGCACAACTGGGTCACCAATTTAAGTCCTGCTTGATCTCAAATACAAAAATATTCAGATAGGTGACTAGGGAAGACCAAAGGAATAAAAAAAATCCTTAGGCTTGTTTCACAGCTGGCACCTTGTCACTTCATCTGACATCCTTCATCACTGCATCAGAAAATTAAACTGTCATTTCCCCTCTTCTCTCTTCATGGTGCAGTAACAATGTTCAGACCCACCACCCAGCCAGATTTCCCAGATAAAGAATCTTACCAATTCTGCTGCTTCTTACTCAAAAGCTGATTCGAGTTACTGCTGCTTTTCCTCAGCTCTACTCTAACCTCTGATAAATGGGACAGAATATATGCAGTATTCTAAATAGGTTTACGATAACAGAGTAAAAGCGCAGTAGCCCAGGACATTTATTTTTTGCTTTCTCAGCACTAACATCTGGTTTACAACTGTTTTGACAGAACTACTCTCAGAGAGGTTCAAAGATTTTCTTTCCAATTTTTTTCTAGGGCTTAAAACCTTAGAAAAAGCTAGGCTAGCCTAGAAATAGGTAGCTATTCCTGCTACAAGGGAGGAATGTTTGCTGTTCTTTTCCAGTACTTGAAATGACGTGTGAAAGATCTCGTACCAAATACACAAAAAGACATGAGTTCATTATCATAAACAGTCTAGATTGTCACTTAAAAAACAACTATGAGCTTTATAGTAAAAAAAGGCTTCAAAAGCATTCTTTTAAGTACAAAAGTTTGTCTCACAACTCCATTGAAATTGCAACTGAAAAAAAGTGTGCATCATTTTCCAGCACAAAACACTTAAATGAATCCATACATTCACTTATACAACAGCATAAATACACAATAGCAGCTTCAGACTCTGAAGAACCTGGATACACAGTAAAGAACCTTGATACACAGTGAGCCAATAAACCAGACATGTCTCCATTGTCCACACTGCTCTCTTTGTGAGTGATGGCAGTGCTGAAGTGACGACTAAACAGCTCATGAAGCAGCTCCTGCTGTGGCAGTTTATGGTTTATCTCAGAGACTGAAAATAGGGTTAGTTATCACAATAGGCTGACAGTAGCTTAACAGTTGCTTTCCACATGGATAGGAAGTTTCTCTCCAGGGAAACATTCCCTTAGCGTTTTTGACTGAGATTAAG
Organism: Callaeas wilsoni; assembly: GCA_013398955.1. Taxonomy (NCBI): domain Eukaryota; kingdom Metazoa; phylum Chordata; class Aves; order Passeriformes; family Callaeidae; genus Callaeas; species Callaeas wilsoni. Next base: position 7,494 of record VWPU01008283.1, on the reverse strand, counting down.
TAGCAAGTCAACTGTTTTAACAAGTTGACTTTAATGAACAGAACATAAGTTACTTAAAGTAGGTGTCTCTGAGTTATCTTCTGGAACCACTGCACAAGAAATGCAGTGCAGACCAGTGCAGAAGCTACATGCATAAAATGTTACTAACTTTCCCATCTGTCTTGTCACAGCTCTAACTGTTGTAGTGGAATGCCAAAAAGTCACATCTACGATTAAAATAAAACTTTTGTTGGAAGTTAAAACACAAACTGAATTTCAAAATTGGCAAGCAAGAAGTTAAGGGTTCCACTTTTTCCAGCAACTTGCTTTCCAGTCTCCCCTAAAGTTAGCTTCATAGCACCTTCCCACCATCTAATAATATGGTTACCAACAAAATTAGAAACCTTGAAATAACAACTTCCCCATCATCTTAAACACTTCTCTCCAAGAACTTATAATTGCACAATATTCATCAGATGCACTGTTTTCCAAAAAATCCTCTCCAATATAAAGATCTACTTTATCTCATTTAGCTTGCACAACCAAGCTACATTGTATGTCATACAGCATGTATGTCTTCACATCTATTACTCGATACTTAGTATGCTGTGCTGTATTCTTACTCTAGCACTTAAAATGCAAAAACCAAAAAAAAAGTACTTATATACCCATACAACCCTTCATAAGTTAGTGGTAGCAGTCAGTAAAATGTGCCTGCACACTGATACACGTCTGAAAATAGAAATGCACTTCCACCTTTTCTTGAGACGTTGATGTCATGAAGTACCAAAAATGCTCACTGATTTTTCACCTTGGAGTCTAGATCGTAACCACAGATATTCTCAAGCAAGACAGGCAGAAGGACATCTTCTACTAATCTACTTAATGAGTTAGTTTATACTATGTTGCAGAAGCAGGAGATTAATTGTCATTGTCATCAGGAATGGCAAACTCTCTCCCAAAGTCAACTACCTAAATCAGTTTGATTTATGAATCGTAAGCAGTTACTATGCCTAGCATCGTATTTATCAAAACTAGATTTGTTAGTTTTGACTCACTAGTAACTCTAATCTCTTTATTAGCAGATAGAAAATGTTGGTGTTCATTTGGTGCCTCTACTCCTCTACCTCTACAGCAATCCTACAGAAGGAAGAAGAGGAAAAGCTGGAGGAAAAGATGTGAAGAGGCTGGAGGATTAAAAAGACTGAGCATTCTTGTTTCCAAGTGTCTTTTTCTTAAGATCATTCATACTCCTGTACTCCTTCAGTCTCAACAACTGCTGTGAAAAAACTTCTGTTAAGAAAAACTCCCTTGACGCGTTTGTTGTTTTGTTTTGTTTTTTTTTTCCCAGCCATCTCAGTTCACTGATCTGTTTCACAGAATGGTTTGTAAGCAAAACTGAAAAATGCAAACAAGCAACCTGGGACACAAACTCCCTCAGCGGGCACTGCCAGACTGCGTGACTGAACTATAGTCAGGTTCACTGTCAATCCATACAGTTTCAGGCAACTTTTCCAGAAGGGCTGCCTGATTCACAAATGCTGCAACAGTAACAGGTTATAGCTACCCTATGAGCACAGTCAGTTTTTGGAAGCATTAAAGATACCAAGTTTTAATGACAAAGTGCTCAAAGAACATTAAGAGAAAATATTAATTCACTGAGAAAACTCAAAGTGGGACAAATAGCTAATTTATTCCTAGAAAATATAAATCACAGGGAAAGGATGATGACTTTAAAGATTTATCAGAAGTGAATTCAGACTAGAAATCACACACAGAGCATTCTACTAAGACAACTCACAGAGCTTTAGGATCTCTCTCAAAACTGGAAGTGTGGTATCGCACAGGAAAGGAAAATATAGTGAAACAACTTATGATAGCTAGAAATAATCACTTCAAATTCTGGAAGTATGATGTTATTGCTGATTAATGACAATTTTATTTGGTCTGAGGTCACAAACTAGCCTTTTATTACCCTTTATTAGAGAAAACTGAACTATGAAGAAGTTTTAAGATGTTGTAAAATACCAGCAGTCTGTTCTTCTCTCCTTAAAACAGGAGAGTTAACATTCACACGGAATGAGGGGAGTGGAGGTCTAGCAAGGGCTCAGAACACACAAAACTCGTGGCAGTTTCACACATGGTTTATCCAATACAGCAGCTTGCTCGCTTCCCAGCAGCTCTGGAATGACTAGTTGGTTTCTCCATTAGCTTTCTATTCAGTTTTCTTTCCCTTAACATGGACTCACTGACTGACATTTAAAATAAAATAAAGTACCTCAGAGAGAGATCTGGTGACTAAACAAGCCAGGTAAGCAACAAGTGCTCACAGCTAGAAGATAGCAGAAAAGGGAAATTAATCTTGTCTGAGAGTAATAATCTTAGCTTGTTTCCCCAGCTTCACATAACCAAGTCAACGCCATGTTTCCAACATTGCCTGTGACTTGGATCTAGTACCAATGTTAACAGCTGGAGAGATGTTGGATCCTAGCCACATTTCTTCCTTTCAGCATCTCCACTATTTATGAGATCTCATACCAACCATTATCTGTTCACTGTGGCAAACATACTTTCCTCTCCCAAATAAAAAGATTCTGCTGGACCAAGAAGACAGTCAAAATTAACAGGAGGACAAGTCAAACTTAACTTCCTCCACCCCAACCCAGGTTCAAACTTCAGATCAGGTTGATTCAACTGATAACAAAAATGAAAAAAATCACTTTGCTTTTCATAATACCAATGTTATTGCAACAGTCACTTCTCAATTACACGTAAACACACTATTATATTAGTACATTGCCATTAATTTCTATAAAGCAAAGGATCAAGTACAAATCCAGATTATAGACTATCTTCTACACTACTTCATAGACTGAAATGAATATTGCTTTTCCAATGTGCCATATCATACAATATCTACAAAACATGCTCCTTATTGTTACACTATTTTGCATGCTGGTACAATCAAAAGCCAACTGTACCAAAGAAGGGCAAAGGGACTCTAATCTAAAGACTAATCCCTCAGTCTAGAAAAGCAGAGAGTAATGACTGAGGGATAAGAAATATATTAGCAAAATTACTTTCAGTTTTAATCGTTGTTCAGGATAATACAATAATTCAGGGTAGAAAGGTTCTCAGGAATTCTCTAGTCCTGCTCAGCACAGCATCAGCCATGAGGCCAAACCAGGTGGCCACACAAGCACCCTGAGCCTGTTTCACTGCTGAGCTGCCATCCTGCGGAGGGGGGATGTTCCCACCCCCATCAGAATCTCTCTTATTCCAAGTAGGCATGTTACCTCTTGTCCTCCTGCCATGCACTGCTGTGAAGAGACTAATTGCATCACACTAATTTTCTCATAGGAGCTGGAAGGCTGCAGTTATGTCTCCCTGAAGCTGAATGAATCTGGTTCCCTAAGGCCCCTCTCACAGGGCAAGTGCTCCAGTCCCTGACTGTCTTGGTGGCCCTACACCAAGCTCCTGTAGTTTGATGTCTTTCGCAGTGGCAGCACGAAAACACAGCACTCGATAGAGGTGCTGTCTAACGAGTTTTGTGTAGAAGGAAATCATCACCTCCCCTCAGTCTTCTACTTCTAATATAGACCAGGATACCACTTGCCTTAGCTCACAGGACACAGTGCTGGCTCTGTTCTGCTTTCTGTCTGTCAGATCCCCAGCCAATCTCGCAAAGCTGATCCCCAGCTAATCTTAGCCTGGGGTTCCTTCTTCAGATGCAGGACTTTGCTTTCTTATCTGTTGAATTTCATGAAGTTCATGTTCAATCTCTTCTTTCAGCCTTGCTGAAACTGAGGTTGGACGAGGTTCTCCCCATGTTCAAAAACCCTGCCATTTTTAACACAGAAGGTGGTCAGGTTCTTCAGGCCATGATTTATATCTTTGGTGACTGTTACTAGTCATCACCTTTTCATGCATCCAGAAACATCCTCCAGGAAGACTTCATTACTTCCCTAATGACCAAGTGAAGCTAACCAGCCTGTGGTTCCCTGGGTTGAACTCTTAGCCCTTTCCAAAGATGGGTGTAACATGTGCAATTCTCTAATCATTATGGATTAGCCCTGTTTTCCACAACCTGTAAGGAAGAGCCCTACAAGAACATCACACAGTTTCCTCAGTGCCCTTGAAAGCAGCCTGGTCCCATGGGCCTACAGGAGTCAAGGTCACGTTTGTTCAAACATGCAGCAAGCCAATTCATAGGCCATTCAAGCAAAGCTTACCAAATCCACCATGGATAGAAGTCAAAACACCATTTAAGGCAGAATAACTCTGTCCTACCAATGATTTCAGGGTAACCGTTCTGTATAAGCCGCTCCTTGTCAGTAAGACGAGAAAGTGTACCTTGCTCATTCTCAGCTTTACCCTGTCAACCCTAATACTATCCATGATGACCAAATGTGCTTTCACATAATACATTACTATCTCAATAGGGTGGTTGGCTTTGGTGAGGGTTTTAATTCTTTCAAAGGGCCTTACATTTTGGCTATGATTTTTCTTCTCTGAATTCTTCTGCCTGGTTAGACTCTTTAGGGAACTCTCTAGTTACCACAGAACATCTTTTCATTAGTGAGTTTTTAAAGTAGATCCATGCTTTCAAAAGTATATACATCGCATTACCTGACAAAAGTAATAAATTTTGCCTCTAAGAAATAAAAAATTGGTAATAAAAACTAAGTGAGGCCCCACGGCCTATTCATCCGATTAGCAGCCAGGTCTAGGAATCTGTTGCGTATCAGAAAGAAGCTTAGCCAGAGGACTGAGGGGAAGTGACTTTGTGACACAAAATTTGTTAGCCAGCATCCAGACAAAATACTGTGGTTTTGTTCTCTGACCCTATGAAATACGACTGTCCTTAATAAGATTGATGCATACTGTTAAAAAGAGGTAATCACCAGGATAATTGTACTCCCATGTTCATAATACTCCAATCATTTGTGATTTTGTTTTTACTTGCTCACATTGCGCCTCAAGAAACCTTAAATAACTAGAAGTGTTTTAATTCTATTTGATATAAATAGTGACAGTATTAGATTAACAGATCTTTACAGAATAACGTATTTCCCTACATATTTAGTACGCGGGGAAACAGGACAGGGCAGTTGTATACTGCAAGAGCCATTGGTTCAGGATCGATCATGTGTTTGCACACAAAGAGAAGAGGCAGAAGGTACAGGGAGAAAACAATGGGACAAGGTCACAAGATAGCTTTTCAGATCCGAATTCACCTTCATTGTATTCTCGGCACCTCTGTGAATACAGCAACTACATTTTAGGTTTCTAAAGTGTCCAAATCCAGTACATGCAGCAACACACCTGAGAGAGTGTGAGCATGCACCCCAGCAATGAAAGAAATAACAGTCAACATGCTGACTTGCTCTGGGAGAAGTGGGGAAGAAAAAGGATTTCAGAGCTGACCAAAATCCCATAATGAGAAGTTTTCTTCTTTAAGGTCAGTCTGCAAGAACAGCAACCTACAAAGCATTCCACAGAATTAAAAAAATAAATAGGTCTGAAACACAAGTAAAGCAGTATTATCCCTGAAGATATTTAGTAAATCAAGTATGTCCAGACTCATCAGGAATACTCTCATCATTAGCTTTCCTTCTCTCAAAGAAAGTTAAGCTTCTTGATTTCACTCCTTCACAGAGATTATCTCTCCAGCAATACCTGTGGTTTTATAATTCTTGTCCTGTTGTGTTTTGCTCAAAGACACACTTCCCCTCCGTTTCCGGCAAGGAAGGCTTGTAAAGAAGGCGAAACCAACTCTGCAGCAAGACCAGCGGCCGGTCACACTAAAAATGCAGTCAATTCACAAACTAAGAGAAGATTCATATTGGCTTCTAGTCACATGTCCTTCTAGTCACATCTCTAAGCTTCCTCCTCCACAACTCACATGAGGAGCACAAAATATGCTTTAGTGCCTCTACATTAATTCACATCCATCTCCAGGGAATACAGAAGTCCACTGTCTACTAGGAAACTAACTGGAACTTATTTGTTACAGCTGCTCTTCTCATAAATTTTACCTGATCTCCTGGTGCAGGGAAGGACAAACATAACTTCATGCTAACTACCAATTCATGTCTCTTTCATCTATTAAAAAACTACATATACCCTGCTGACTAGCCATATTAAGGCCTATGAGAAGCATCTACATCTAATTTTAAAATTTTTCCAGAACAGAAAAGGCAAGTTGTTGAGAAGCCACACGCCTATATTTGACAAAATAAGGGTTAACTATGCAAAACATAACTACATTATACTCTCAGTACAGATCCACATTTCACAGCTCGTAGCTCCTTGCAAAGACCCTTCTCATTTTCACTACATTATGCATTTCCTTTCATACTTTCAACCTTTGTTTTCCCTTATTTTCCTTCAAATGAAAAGCTATGAACTCATTAACCTGTATTCTAATAATACAGAAACTAAACATCCCCCCCTTTTAATCTCAAATGCTTTCAAATAAAATGTAATTTGAGCTCTCAAAAAAGGGGACTAACATTATCAAGTTAACTTTTATCAACCTGACTACGGATCAAAATTGTTACTATCCCACACTTCTGGCAGTTTGAGTGTATATCATTGATCACATTCCCTTACACTAAGTCAGGAGAAAACCATGTCATTATCCATCACTACGTTTGACCTTTTAAAGTTATGATAAACACGGCCTATCACAAATTCCAGAAACAACCAAAATGCTACACTGCTTTCCTGGCAGAGCTTTTCATTTAATTATGCAGGCCCTCTGCTCCTAATAGCACCCTGATCCTTCATGGATAAACGACAACCACTCGTATTTCAACACTAATATCAGTGTCCAGAGCATGCAGCACAGAACCATATTGTTTTCTTTCACTAAAAGAGGTATCAGCCCCTTCTTTTCACAGAATTCAATACCAAAAAAAAGAAAATTCGTTACTGCACATCCTTTCAGCCAGCAACAGTTACCACATTTTAGTGGACTAAAAACCTACCGTGCACATTGAAATCCTCAAGTCTGACAGAAATTAAGAGGTGGACCGCTGCAAACAAACAAAAACCCCCGAAAAACCACACAAGAAAACCCCAAACAAACGAAAAAAAGAAAAAGAAACAAAAAAAACCCCCAAAAACAAAGTTACCAACGAGCACCACTACCTCTTTGTGCTGCTCTCTTCGCACTCGAGCAAACGCAGCCTACTCGGACAATATCCTTAAAGGAGAAGATGAAAATACAGCTGGCGCGAGGCTGATGGCACCTCACCGCTGCAGCCCCCGGCCCCGCCGACCGGCCCGCTGCCTCCCTCCCTTTGTTTTGGTCACCGAGGAGCACCACTGACCCCTCACACTCGCCTGCGAGCGGCCGCTCGGAGGGAGCTCCCTCCCCCTTCCCCCGAGGCCTCGGGGCCCCCCGGCCGGAGCGGGGCCCCTCGCAGCGCTCCCCGCCGCAGCGCTGGGATGCGGCACCGGCGGCCCGGGCTGCGGGGATCGCGCCCCCCCCACCGCGCGGGCCCGGCC
>VWPU01008282.1:0-65374 GCA_013398955.1 Callaeas wilsoni | reverse complement strand
GGCCCAGCCCGGCCCCCGAGCCGGGAGGGCGCGGCCGGCAGGTCCGCGGCGCTCGGGCCGGCCGCTGCCGGGTCTCGGCCAGGGCTGGGACGCGTTTCCTCCTGCTTTCCTGGCAGCGCTGAGAGGGAGGCGGCGGTGGCGGGAGAGTCACCCGGGTCGGGGCCCTTCTGGGGCTCTGATCACCGCCTCCACCAAAGCCTCAAGCCCCGTGCCTCAGCCCCAGCCTGCTGGCCACCGCAGGTGGCCCGCGAGGAGCAGCAAGGAAATACTAAAGTGTTTTGGCTGTCATAAATAGTTGCCATCGAGGTAGTGGAAACTTGGAGGAAAAGGGCCTTTAAGGTAGCAGGCAGGTGGCAGTGTCGGGGGGTCAGGAGAGCGTTGGTTTTGAGCTCATGTCGGAATTGGGTCATTGGGGTTGTGTGAGAGCTTTTTGAGTAAGGGAGGTGGATTTGAAGCTGATTTCAGAGCTTGAAATGAAGGGTTCACAGGTGGCATTCGAAAATGAAGTAAAAGGAGAAACGAAGAGCAGCAAGTAGGTTGAAAAATGATCCCACTTAAATGGGGCAGTGTTATCTTAGCGGTATGAAGAGAGCAGAGGTGTAAGCACAACGCAGGGCATGAAAGCAGGAATGGAGAAGAAGAGGTTGAGTTGATAAGGCTCCAGAAAAGGGTGGAAGAAGAGTGGACGGGAGGAAGCTGTAGAAAATGAAGAGAGAAGAAGAGTGGTAATGAGGCATCATTTTCTGAACCTTACAGAGGTCCCAAGCACTCATGTCAGTGTCTCCATGTCTTAAGTGAGGCAGAGCTGAGCTACTTCGCTGGAAGTCACAGATGTAAGAGTGAAAATGCGAGATGTTTACAGCAACAGGGACTATGCTGTGAGATAGTGACTGTGAAAAAGACTTGGGATCCTAATGAGAGCTAGGCACACGCTTCCTGAGCTCTGAAGAAATCAACAGGGATAATTTAACACTGTATAATGTGAGGAATTTCAGGTATCATTTGGGAGATTTTTTTGCTTTCCGTGTTTGGCATTGGTGTCATCACTACGTAGAACAGACAGTGTGTTGACAAACAGGAATGGTTTTATGGCAAGAAATACAGGATTGGTTCCCAGAACTACAGAAACCCTAATAGGATAGTTTTTGTGTTAAAGCAACGTAACAGCGAGAAAATATTTTCATAGGAGACAAATCTCTTAATGGGGTCCTCAGTCTTGCAGAAAAAGGAATAACACAGCGGCTGGAAGCTTGGAATACAGGAAACCTGGTGTAAAATATCTCATTTACTTTTGGATGTTTTACTGTAAACCCCCTCAAGCTGCCTTGGTATTAGAGAGCATATATCAAGAGATGCATTTTAGGGTGTGGTTATCAGGTTTATTTTAGTTTCCAGTGAGATTAATCTCTTTCTGGACATGGGTTCCCGTGACTGAAAGAGTAACAGGCTGAAGTGTCAATACTTGCATTAGACATATTGCCCCATTAGTCAAATAAATTCCAGGTATTACTGGTTTAGAGAGAAAAAATTTTCATGGAGCTCTTACCTTGCCAAAGGGAAGTGGTGCTAGTAAGTAACAAAAGGTTACTCTGCAGTGGATGAGGATCTGGGATCTCTTCAGCCACCTCTGGTGTTGGATTTTGGTAGCTTTTTGTTTCTCAGTGAACATGAAGAATCCATTGTGTCTTTTAATGGTATTTATATGTGCAAATCTCCTAGAGGAAGGCATAAAAAGAAAATCTCACAGGATGTAAGGAATTACTTTAGCCGTTGCAGGAGCAGAAACAAGACAAAATGGAAGATTTTTTTTTTAAATTTGCAAGTATTATTTTTCTTAGTTGCTCCACAGCAAGGTCGGAGGGGAAATAGTCCTGAATAAACCTTGATTCTGCAAAATACTGTACTTTTATAATCATGAACCTATTTTTATGCCAATATTTATGTATGTATGTGAATATACCTAAAATGAGGACTTAGGCTAGCTCATTTCTCATGTACGTTAGGACTACATCCTGCAAATTACAGACAACTTTTTGCATTGTCCATCTTAATGTCTCAAACCATTAGCTGAGATTACTATATAACCTCAAAAAATTAGTTTTAAAGCTTTATTCCTCACTGAAGTGCGCACATTTCTTAATCTCTTATCATGTTTCATGTAGTTTATCACCAGACGTAAATGTTATAAATATAAGCAAGTGCCATCTGGTTGTTCTTGCACCTCTCATATCTCCCCTGGAGATATTTTTAGGGCAGCAGAAATACAGAAATGTAACTAAAGCAGTTATTGCAAGTGATATTTGAAATAAAGTGTACTTATTACTTTTTACAAGCTCAGTTCTTTGATTGACTGGATGCATGAAGCACCTTGAAGTGTGATGCTACATACATTTTACTACTAATGATTCCCCATTTGAGCAGCAAAGTACTCTAGTTACTTAAATTAACTAAGCAGTTTGTTTCCTGACCTTAAAAAAAGTTCATTTCTGCTGTTCCATAGAACACCCCATCCTCTCGCAAACTGAAATTGTTTGGATGACGTCATTAAAATTGCTATAAGGTGCAAAGTAAAGATAAAGTACAGCCCTCTGAGGTGGAACATGCCACAGTTGCAAACATCACTTTTTATGGTAGAGAAATGATTTTCCAAGCCCTCAATCACACAAACCTAGAGCTTTTGAAAGACTGAGCCAGTGATTAGTCTTAGACCTCATCTTGTAAGCTCTTTTCTGCATCTGAGCTTTGTGTTGCACTTTTCTCCAGCTGCATTTAATTTTTAAAAAGACAAATAAAGATTGGAATTGCATGTTGACTCAGTGAGACTCACCATCCAGTTATATTTACTGTACCACATGGCTACTATAGCATACTATGGGATATGCTACCCTTGTCACTTAAATTGATACATTCTCCTGTGTTCTGTGCTATCCATATAAAATATTCCTAAAAAATGAGTGTGATGGTTTTTAGCTTATTATATTTCTTTAAGTAATGAGATTGAATTTCAAATAAGAAAATGGAAACCATCAGGGGCAAGAGAGAGTAAACCAGAAATTCATGTATTTTGGAAGCCCCATGGTAGTGCCCTGTTTTTTGGCTGAAGCAATAGGAATTGTATTTTTCCAATTTGTATATATTATTTTCTAAAGGTTTCTTAATGTGCCGTTATTCTATCCCCCATTTATATGTATCTGGGAATTAGTAACTTCAGAAACTTGCATAGCATTAGGTATCCTAGAAACAACATTGAAGGTCTCTCATCTTCCCTGGACAGTAACATCATTATTATTATTATTATTATTATTATTATTATTATTAAAACTTTCACATATTGAGACTTTTTTAATCCTCCCATGTCACTTGCCCTCTGTTTCTTATCTCCATAAGGAAGTACAAACATTTAATGTTTTGTTTTATGGACACAGTCACTGCCTGCTTGGGTTTCTGCTCAAAATTTAGAAATCAAGATGAGAGAAATGATGCTTCACTTAAACTTCCTCAAGTCCCTCATATGAATATTTTCAGTCTTTTTTGTACTCTCATCCAGCTGCTGTTCTTTTAATTTTCCTGCCGCACTGCTGTTTGTTTTCAAATTTCTTACCAAAATTATCTGTCTCATTTAAAGGTGTTTGTGGTCTGCTGTTCTGCATTTATTTTTATAGTTTCTATAATTTAGCTCTAGAAGGCATGTAGTTTGTATTGTTTGTGTCACTATTCCAGTTTACTGATCTGCTTGGAAACCTTTAGCCTATTGTCAGCTTCAGAGATTTACTTAGTCATTTATTTCTCCTTTAATAAGCTGGAAAATACAGAATCATGGGATTATTTGAGTTGGGATTGGAAGAGATCTCTGAGATCATCTAGTCCAACCCCCCCTGCTAAAGCAGACTCAACTAGAACATGTTGCACAGGATTGTGTCCAGGTGGATTTTGAGTATCTCCCAAGAAGGAGACTCCAGAACTCCGTGCAGCCTGTTCCAGTGCTCGGTCACCTTCAAAGTGAAGTTTTACCTCATATTCAGATGGAACTTCCTGTGTTTCAGTTTGTGCCAGTTGCCCCTGATATCTTCTATGATAGTGGAGCCCTTGAAATGACAGCCAAGTGTAGAATTAGAGGACTCCAGGCTGAAGTGGTGCCAGCATCTCTGACCATCAAGGTGGGACCAAAACTGCCAAATAGGACTCAGGCTGTAATCGTGGCTTTCATGATGTTCAGTCACCATTACTTTCCTTTGGCAATTCACGATCAGTGAGCTGTACAGTACTCTTCTTTCCTCTTGTCTGGTCTGCACTGAGAACATTGTTGTGCACATCCTCCACTATCCTCCACTATTTGTCTCCTCTCTTGTCATTATCCAGCTCCCTGGATACCCTTGCTAACAGCACACAGGGTACTCTTTCCTGTCAAACACTTTTCATTTGAATGACAGCGATGGAGCATGTGGAGTGACCATCTATTTTTCATACCTGACATTTTGAATCAAAAGAACTGTGTTAGTTAATCTGTTGTTTAGATGGAGCTGATATTTGCAGAATTCACCAGAGAATTAGCGAGGCATTCAAGAACCAGGTTTATCCTTAATAAAGACAAGTAGACAGTAGGGAGAAGAGAATGGGCATGGTGGCAATTTGCACTAATTTTCATTTGAGAACAATAATATTAAAAAAAAAAAATCTTTAAAAGTATTTACTTGAAAATATTAATTTGAACACACACAACCTGCAGTCATTGGTTGTATTCTCAAATGCATATATGCTTGAACTGAGGTTATTTTCATCTACTATGGACTTAGGTAAGCAATCTGATCCCTGCAGTAAACTATGAATTTATTTTGTTAGTCTCCAACAGTGTTATTGAATAATCCCCAAACTTCTTTCTCAAAGAGGCTTACAGTCTGAAAGAAAATGCAAAATGGGAGAGAGCCAGCAAGAATCATTGTTTTCGCTTTGTAAATGAGAAATTGAGACACAAACAGATAAAATGATTTGTCAAAAAAAGCCTATGACAGAACTGGCCAAGAGTTCTTACATTGATTTACCACTGCCTTTAGCCATCTCATCTTCCAGTGTTTTCAAAGGCTAGAGATTCATAAGATGGGCTTGCTTTTTCCACAGGTTTGGGAACGAGAAAGGAAAAGGGTACTGACAGAAACCATGTTTAATAGATACAACTTCTTTGCAGGGTAGTATATCAATAAAATAGCTCTTCATTGAATAGGTTTTCATAGGGGCAATATGAATACATTTTCTATTAAGTTAATTTCTTTAGAAGACAATAATATAGCAAATACAGGCTGAGGCTCCCAGATGTTACCATGTTCTCTTTGATGCATTCATGAGAGTTGTTCCATATAAAAACAAACATTTTGAAACAGTTATTAAAATATTCTGGCCCATTAAGAATATGAGTCACCTAATTTTTAAAGCTCTCCTGGAGATGTTTCATATGTTAGGAGTGTAAGTCTACTGAAAAAGAATCTGACAGCTGTTGTCCTACGTACTGTAGATATTGCCGATTCTCAAATATGTGAGACGAATTCTACTACATCAGAAAATAAATTTACAACACAATAACTATTGCAAGCAACTACAGAGTCTGATTTACTTTCAACCCGTCATATATCATATAAACACTTTTATCATAAAATGTATACTTATTGAATTTTCTGAAGGTAGGGCTTTTAATACTTTGCAAGCAATACTATGGCTTAGTATCTCCAGTTCCTATTGAACATTCTGAACAAGCCCTCTGCAGGTTATTTAAAATACTTGACTTTTTTTCCCAAAACATGTTAATATTTGGGTTTGTAAATTTTTTTGACATTTGCTTGAGAAGAAACTATAATGATGCCGTTGTGCTCAATAAACCTTTGTAACATGTACCAGAGTTCTTAGTGATAAAATGGACCTAAAATTTGGCATCGTGATTTAAATAATCTCTGAGATTTCAACAGCTTGAATCACATCCTCCAGTGCTGTATAATCTCTTTGCCCTTCAAGGCAGCATCAACTGGCTGTCCCAAGGTAACTGTTCTGAGATAGAAGATACTTTTCAGTTCCTTATGACACATGGACTTTATGCTATTTTTGCAGTCTAATAGAAAAAGTGTGGCATTGCTTGAGAAACAGAATATTGGTGAAGTTTCATCTTCTAATATACAGAGATCTCTTATGTGACAAAAATAGCTTTACCAATCATTTTCTTTTTTTTTTCTTCCAGTTGTGCCAATATGATTCATGAAGGCTACTATTCTGAAAGTATGGCTCAGTCCAACTTCAGTACATCTTTGCATTTGAAAAAGAAGCCACTAAATTTTCTAAAGTGCACTTTTTTAAGCAATGGAAAATATCAATTGTTACTGAAAATTTGATTTTCTGACCCTTTTCATACTATGCTTTTGAAAAAACACTTCACCTCATAATAAATTAAATTATTGAGCTGAGCAGAGGAAAAAAATATAGAAGTATTGTTTTAAATAGAAAAAATATTCATCAAAATATTGCTGCATCTCTCATTCAGCAATGACTTTTTTCCTTTCTCTTTTGTGAACAGCATGGATCATTTGTCCCAGGAGACAAGCTATACTCTCACCCAGTTTCAATGTTTTCTGTTTCTGCTGTTCTTTTTTCTCCATCCCATATATGTAGATTCCACAGAACTAAAAATACGCGTCTACTTCCTGCATGTTGCTATGACATTGTTTTCAGTCTGGTTCTACAAAATGTGGTTTGATATCTACAGAACATTTAACAAAGGTGTAACTGTTGTGGACAATGAAAGCCGTATTGCTCACTAGGTTGATGTGCTCAGCTCATTCTTGCTGAAGAGAGATAACATTTACTTGGAATATACATTAAAATGAAAGTCTTGAGGTTCAGCTTCTCTCTAAGGCAGGGTTTGAAAAACGCTCTCAAATTCCACATATACCATTAGTATGAATGCTTAAAATATTCTGTAATTTTTTGAGAAATCATATTTTGTTTATTATGAAAGCACAGTAGATTGATTATTTATCATTTTTAGTTATTGTCAACATGGATCATCTTAATACTTTTAGAGATAAAGTCTGCTAAAATTTGCTGTTTTCTTGTTATCAGCCAGTGATTTGTACCACAGTAGATTCTGTCCTGAGCTGCTTTAGTGAAAGATCTGTCAGCTTTTCCATTGTCACATCCTTTTTTTGGAGAGGATCCTAATTCATTAATTTCAATTCTCACCAGGATAAAATTTGGCTTATAATACATACTATTGGTAGTTTTTGATGCATTAGTATTTGGAAATGTGAAATATGTTGTTTTCTCACAGCTCTATTTCTAATCTGTTGCCTCTACAGCCAAAGAATTCATTAGAGTGAATTCTGGAAAATAAAATATTCAGGGCTAGACTGTTCCTTTCAGCACGGCCTTGATCCATGAATGGTGTGCAATCTGTGCAGCTTGGAGACATTGTGCTTTTCAGACGCTCTCCTCTGGGGTAGTACAGTCTTGCTTCCCGCTGGTCTACACCAGCTCACTTTAACTTCCTTTATAAGAGGCGGTTCCTACACAGTGTAAAGAAAAGGAAACTCAATGTATTCCCCTTCCCAATGAACCTGTGCAGTGAAAAGTATTGTGTTTGCTACTTCTGCGTACTAGAATACAAGCTGTAAGTAACTTGTTCATTAGCACAAAGACAAACCTTTTACACACCTACCTGCTCTAATAGAGGCACACAATGTAATCCTTCCTTTTTGAAAATGCAATTTAAAAGTTTTTGGCTAGATAGCTATCTTTTTATGTTTGATGATATGTGTTACAGGGATGAACAAGTAATAACAGTGCAAAATTTCAATGAATGTATTCATTGTGGCTAAGAAAAATATCAGCATTTGAGTCCCTTAAACTATGAGTTCAATCTAAACTCTCGATTACTTCAATGACTGCTGATTCAAGCTCCTGTACTCCTTCTGTTTATGTAATTTTAGAATTTTAGGTCCATTGAGTTTAGTTCTGTTCTTGAGCAATGTTATTTTTCATGAGCTCCTTAACACAGAAAGAAATGCCATATAAACAGTCTAAACCAAACAGTAATACTCTAACTTCGACCAAATTAAGATACATTTATGATGTCCCTAGCATCATCTCCGAGATTTACGTCTCTTTTGGACTAATAAAAACAATGCATAACCAGATATTTAATTTGAGTAAAGCTGAAGACATCGAGCTATTTAGCCATAGCAAATATGCGCTACGAAATATGGCCAATTGAAAAAAAACCCCAGAGAAACAATTAGAAATCTTTTTCTTTCCTATTGGTTTTATATCTACCTTAATAAAGCTTCTTTTGTGAGCTACAGAAGAATGTGTAAAATCATAGGTATCTGTTGGTATTTGTTAGCAAGATCTGTTTGCAGGCCTCCCAAGTACCTGTTCTTTGTGGCAGAATCACGGGGAGGGAAGTGCTATCCATGCTAGAGAACAGCTGGGTTGAAGACCATCCAGGCATGCTGAACATACACCGGTTCACTGGACAGGCCGGGATGCTGGCTGGTGTCATGGAGGGGGTGCTATCTGTCCTGGAGAGGCTGTGATGACTAGGGAATATTTCTGATGGCTGGGAAAAGGCAAACATTATGCCCGTGTTTATGAAGGGGCATCCATAAAGGTGACCAGGGAGGTGCAGCCTGCTCTGCCTGGCCTCAGTCTCTAGGATGATTGTGGAGCAAATCCTTCAGGAGACCATTTCTGTGCTCTTAAAGGCAAATGATGTAATTAGGAACAATCAGTATGGATTTGCCAGGGATAAGTCATCCCTGAGCAATTCGATAGTTCTCTGTGATTGAATAGCTGTCCCTGTTAGTAACCAAGATAGAACAATGGATGTTGTATACTTTTACTTTAATAGACTTATGTTAAAGTGTGCCATAGCAGCCTTATAAACCAAATTAGATATGGATAGATTACAAGGTGGCTGGAAAACTGGCTTAACCACTGGGCTGAAAGAGTCACTGATTTGAAGTTCAGGTAGCCACTAGTGTAGCTCTTCTGCAGTTGATCCTGGGCTAACTTGTTTAAGGTCTTCATTAATAACCTGGACAATGGGATGAAATGCCCTCAGCAGGTTCATGGCTGCCACTAAATTGGAGAAAGCAGCTGATGCGTTTGAGGGCAAAGCTGCTGCATAGGGGTATCTTGAAAAACTGGAGAAAGAGGTTGATGTGCAGCTTAATATGTGTGTCTTAAGTAGTAGATACATATACCTAGGCTTACCTCAGGACAGATATTATACAGGAAGGGTCTATTATCTCTTCTGCAGTATGACTTAATTATGATGAAGTACTGTAAGTATAGGAACATTATTCCTGTTTAATAGAACTATTAATCTGTGACATGGTTCAAATCTCTGAACAACAGTATGCCCTGTCTGGCGCTCAAGATACGAAGCAGATCACCTGCCACATAATGCAGAGCTAAAATGAAAAAGCACAGAACAAGCTTTAGCATATAATTACATATATTTCAGTGTTGTACAAGTGTGTAAACACTGCTACATGGTTCCTTTTTCATCACATCAATGCGAAATTCTTCTATTACATTACTGCAAATGTGAAATGAATGGACTTAATTGTTTCAGGTATTTGTTTCTAATTGAAGTCAGAATTTGACCCATTAAGATAGAATAATCAAATGCCAAAATAGTTGAAAAACATTCATTGATCTTTAATCTATCAAGCAAGTGTGACAGTTTAGTGGAGAATCACAATAAGAGCAGTAGGTCTTCCTTTTATAAAGCTTATACTCAAGTTCAGTAAGAATTGATTGAAAGAAATCCTGATATTTGGCATGGATGGGAGGCAAGATTAGGCACTCTGTTGTGGCAGTACAACCAGTATACCCCTGTAACATGAATTTTAATTTTTTTAAAATTAGCTTCTGTGACTTAGGAAGGGCCTTGTTGCCAAGAAGAAATAGTACTGTTTTGTGGTGAGGAAATAATTTTGTACTTCTAGTTCTCTCCACCTCTCTGAAAAAAAGGAATGGCTTATTTAATTGCAACATATAAAAGTGCTCTTTTTTGTTTCAGCGTAGAAATATGAGCTTACTATTATCACCGTTTTTAACTTATTTTCTTGCATACTTTTCCAGAAAAATACCATTCTCTACCCCTATCCCTAGAAAGCAGTAATATATCAATGTGAAAGAATTATTCAATTTTCTGCATATTGTCTTTTTGAAGAAAACTAGGCTTTGAGTATTTTGCATGAACATAGACTTACATTGTAGTAAACCTTTATCTAGAATTACAAACTTTTCAACTAAGATTTAATCAATTAGAGCCATTTTTTCCCTGGAGTTGGTATTTGTTAGTGGAGCTCATAATTTCTAAACTCCAGTCTGCTGAAAATAATGAAATTAGATCAAGAGTTGTGTTTAATGGCTTGTGTTATACAGCTCATCCGCAAGGGCTCTAGACGTACATTTTCATAAGGTCTGCATTACTCAACTCATTGACCAGAGTGTGATGATGAGCTAATGCTGTTATTTTTAGTTCCTGCAGGTTTTATCCAAGGCATTTTGGAGATAAAGAGCTGGAAGGAATGACTGCACTGAACAGGGAAGCATGATGCACTATGAATGATGTTTAAGTTCTGTTTTTCAGGAATGAAAGTTAGTCAGACTTGAGTAGTGTTGCAACTGCAATTTCCTTATTTTAATGACTCCAGTTTAAAGCCTTGGGATTATGCCCATTTTTGTGTTTTCAGGGACTATGTCCATTGGCTAAAGGAGCAGAGAAATTGCACCACTGTATGAGACCTGTGTGCTGTTCTGCATCAAACCACAGCCAGCACTAGGGGAAGATGCAAAAAGCTGTACAGGAGCTAGTTGCAGGTCACATATAGATTTCAGCCTAATCCCTAATCCCTGAATTTAAGATCATAACCATGAAGTTTTCTTGCTTCTGCCTGTTTGTTACTCATATTGACCATTACAACCCTGATATCACTTGTATATAGACATGGTAAGGATTACCAAGAGGTAGGATTGAAGTGCCTTTGCTGTATTTCATTTCTTTTCTAAGAAAAGCAATATCAATATTTTAAGTCTCCCTTTGTAGAGAATTCCTTCTCCCTTTTGTTTCTTCCATTCTTCTCTGAATCCCCTGTAATTCTGCAGCGGACTCCTTGAGAGGCTGTGTGTGAGCAGATGCACACCCAATGCAGAGAGGGCTATTTCTATGGCTTGTGTAGCAGCCTCCTGATGTTTGGTGATTTTCCTTAGCCCTTTCCTCACACCACCTGCCGATTTTTCGGGTTTTTGGGAGAAGAGGTGCACATTAAGGTTATAAAATTAATTGTCTTTTTTCAATTTCTGGTTTTTAATTCAGAGGAGATTGTGACTGATCCGAAGGAAACCTGGTTTCTTAACACTCTTTGTCTTGCTGGCCACGTGTTTATAAAGATGTTAGAAATTTACATGAAGAACCTGGTTGAGTGCCTCTTAATGAACCTTATTGGCTCAGATCCAAAGTGTTTTAAATAATTAGAAAAGCAAATATGGGGCCCCACAGGATATTTTCAAAGGCACAAAGGACAGTTAGGTAACCAGCTCACAGGACAGATCTAAGGCTTTCTCCAACTAAGCCACTAAAAAAGCCCTATACCTATGTAACCTTACACAAGCTGAAAAACGTGGTCCATAGATACTGGCATATTTCTGCAAACGGAATCTCAAAAAAATTCTAATTAAAAAGCAAAAAAAAGAGTGATGAGAGATCTGGAACAGTAGATTGTGTTGAGATATATGATTCATAATTACAGTGAGGAAATGGCAGCAGATTATAAAAGATCTTTGGCCAGAAATGATGTAGCAGAAATCTGCGAGAAGCTGCTTAAAGAGGCTGAAATTCATCAAGTGCCTGAATTTCAGCAAACCTTGTGTTGTCTTATGTTGAACATTGTCAGCTGATAAGAACCAACAAGTATGAGATGGCAACTTTGATTCTGCTTTTGATAAACAGTAGGAAGTGCTAGTAATTGTCAGTTTGTATTGGTTAAGCTGGTACTCCATGGCATCAACTCAGCAAAACCATTTTCTTTGAATATGTCTAGCAAACAGAATGGAGCTTACTAGAATGCCCAATTTTGTGCTGGCCTGTGCTTTTGTGCAATGTTTGTATAATGCACCAAGCTGAGAGATATTTGGTGATGTCTGACTGTGCTGTCATGCTGTAGGCATGGCCTTGCTTCCAGGCTAATAAAAGAAGACAAGACAGAGGCAGCGTCTTGGTACTGTTCTGATTCCCTTTTAGCTATGCTGCTACCTTTGTGTTCACAGTCTTCAGACTGCAGGTGAAAATATGCCCAAAGGGCAATTAGAATTTGTACATTTGTCCTCTAATTCATTAGTGTGGATGCCAACATGACAGAAAAATACTTTATCTGCACCAAAATTACTTATTTGATTTGATTCAACTTCCTTTTATTCTGATCTTATATCATGTACAAATCCAAATCAAGTTACATGTTTTTCTAATAACCTACGTAATAAAAAATGCACATATGTTTTACTGTCATTGAACTGAACATCTTTCACTTCTAGTGTCCAGAAATTTAGATGTGGTGAAGCTGCATTGATGTTAAAATATGACAATTAATTAACTCCTTTATTGCATTCTAATGAACAAATAGGAATTACCCGCATGAAATCCCATTAGGATTAGATTTTGAAATTATTTCTTTACAAATTATACACATTTTATACCAGATTCTTTCAGTACACAAAAAGAACTGAAAAGGAAACTTGGACAAAAGTCTGATTTCAGGAAATGTTTAATGTAACACTGTAAAAAAAAAAAAATTAAAATATCATTAAACCGTATGATGGATGGCCTTGCTTATGTGACCAGAATTGTAAAGCTATTTTCAGCGAGTCGACATTTGCCATGGTATCTATGATTTATTAATAATGTTGTTTAATGCAGGATAACTGCATTCCTTGAGCACTCAGATATCCTGACAATATGTGGTCTCTGCTATGTAATCACTGTAATCACTGTAATCTCTGCTATGTAAATAAAATGCGAAGCAATCTTTGTCTTTAAATAATCCTTACAGGGAATACAGAAAAAGGATAGCAGAAAAAAAAGTTATAGTGGGAGGAAGTGCCTTATCTGTGGTCCCATCCTATGCAAGTGAAAAGGCTGAAAACAGAAGGCAAGTCTCCTGAGCCTCAGGCAGCTAAGCCTTCATCCACTGGCTTGCCTGTTAGTCTAATCTGTCTCTCACATACCTTTGGATCTCACCTAACTGCGATAGCCACCAACTGAAATTTCACAGATCAGTTTTAAAGGTTATTTGTTATACTTGCGGTTGCACAGAAAGCCTGCCAAATTCACAGAACTGCAGTAATAAGGAGGCACTGATACAAAGCCTCAAAGACCCCCACATTTTTCAGGAGTCATATGCTGACACTGATTTACTCATGAGAGTATCAAACTTCATGTTGACTATATGCTTACTATGCGTTTCCACTTCAGCCATATCCTGTGTGACACAGGGTTTTGCTCTGCTTGGTGGTGGTGCTGTTTGGCTGACCTCAGAAGTATTGTTTCGTATGTATTACTACATGATCTCTGCTTTATTCTAAATGAGGAAGCTGTGGAATTTCCCTCATTCTAATAATAAACATAGCTGCAGAAGCTAGTGTTAGGCTGGACAAGGCCCAAGTAGATTTTTATCTGGGCAGCTGAAAGGACTTGCCTCAAAATTGACCACAAATTCAGGGGCTGATGCATCAGTTTGGTGTCTGCCTAAAGATAAATAGGAATTGGAAAGTAAAAATAACTAGAGAACAAGGGGAACTGTGAATGTAGTCCTGGGTGGAAGTCCTGTGAGAGGGAGGGAAGCTTATTTTGAGCATATGATCAGGTGGAAATCCAGACTTGAAATTTATGAGTGGGAAAACCTTCATGTTGGCTTCTGAGAAATTCGTGCATGTTCTTTGTATGAGTTTTTCATTAAAAAGTATGAGACTTTGGAAATAATTGAAGTAATGTGTTGCATTTCTTTTTCAAATGGAAACAAGATGACTTGGGTATCAACTAACATTTGAAGGTTTTTGTGGTTGAAGCAGATTAAAGTGTTTTAAAGTATGAGACCCAAAGGGCACTTTCACATAAGTATACACCAAAGAAGTGGTTTGGGGATCTCAGAAGAAAGGACTACAAGTCCCTACATAAAATTATGGGATAACTTAAAGCAGATAAGAAAATGAAGAGTCAGGAGTCTTCCACAGACGCATTTTTGCACTGTTTGTTAGAGGTGCTTCCTGTGGGTTATACTGGGGGTGGGAGTGGGTTTAAAAGATCATCAGAAATAAACGGCATTGGGTGCTGCACCCATCAGAGTGACTGACAGCATCCTTGGGAATTCAGAGTGCTGTGGAAATTGCAGTGTAGTAGGAGATAAGGAGCCTTTCAAAATCTGAATTGCACAAGGACTGGGGTTTTTTTGCCCTTAGCCTACGGAGTGTGTTACAGCACTTTATCTTTATAAAATTTTAGGTTAAAAGTGATATTATATGCATTTTTAATAAAGGAAACACTATTTTGTTTGCATGTTGTTACACAGCAGAGTGATCACTGGCATTACAAAACACTGCCTGTGTGATGTGTGTACTGAGCGAAAGCCCTCACATCATTTCAGGAGTCAGAATTTTGTATAAAGGAAATAATTGTGTTTCATGTACACATAGGCACACATATAAATGTGAAGGAAGCATAAAGGTATTATGGTCATCATTTCCCTTGTGAAGAAAAACATCACATGTGAAATGTGACTGCCAACTCAGACAAATTGTTCTTTAGCTTCTGCACACAAACACTGACATATTAATTGAATTTCTCATCAGGAAGTCGTTCCAGTCTCCTCGTTCACCTGATTGTAATCCATTTGATACAGCAGTTGCTATGGTAACAGCTGTTTCAACATTTTAACCTATATAAATATTGCTCGATGTAGACTTCTGTGATAACACAGTTAACTTGTGTAACTATTACTCCTGAGAAGAAAATTACGGTCAAAAATCAGAGCAAACAAATTTGCAAGAATTTGCTACCGAGCCGGGGAGAGGCTGGTTGGATAAAGCAAGGCTGACACCTGCCGGCTTCCTTTGCTCAGACACAAATGGATTTTCTGCATTCCAGACACGTCCAGCTTTATTTAAAATAGCCTTTTTAATTCCTTCTGCAGTAGGAGAGTTTTGGTTTTCTAGTATCATCCCCTATGTCTTATTTTATCCTTTTCTTTCTGAAGGTTGTGAACAATTTTTATATAGAGCTTGCGGCTCATATTACAGACTGTAAACATGTCCTTGGTAAAAATGCTTGCTATCCAGATTGCTTATTCATAAAGTTTGACATTTAAGACAGATTCAGTGGTGCTAATTGGCTAGTTAGGCATGCTAATGGACTTGGTGTTTTGAGAGTGAATAAGGCTTTTCATATACCTTTTAAAAGTCTTTGTAATTTTTTTGAGGCAGAGAATGAAGAAACATGTAACAAATAATCTCTTCCAAGCAGAGCTAGTGTCTTACTAAGCATCATGCATATGGCCAGTGCTTAAAAATCCATTAATAAATCCAGCAATAGGACATTCATAAATACTGTATGATGTCTATTCTCCTGACACTACCAAGGGCACAGCAAAATCATGGGAGAACTGCAGGTGCACTGCAGCGCTGGTAATTCCTGAAAGCGTTGCGCCTGTCAGCTCTCAAGGGCAGGCAGAAAGTCTCAGTGTCATGGAAAGGATTTCTTCAATGACAAGTAGTTTGTACGTCTCCTTTGTGGGGGTATAGCATAAACTCCCTCTGTTTAGTTTGGTAGCTAATGTGAGAGAAAGAGAGCAGAGCTTTAACTGCCCTCCCTTCTGCTCCACTTTCCTTTGAAAAGTGTTCTGCTGCTGGCATTATTAACTCTGAAACTCCCTATACAGCTGTGGACTGCAAGGACTGGCTCTCGTATGCAACTGTGGAAGAGGCACAAAGGTTTCCTTGTGACCACTCATTCTTTTTGTGTCCCCACAAAAGGCCAGTCACAATGTAGTATGCTGTTAATAGCTGAAGCACAAGATGTGGTAATGTTAATGAAGCCTGAGCAGCTGACGCTAAGGTTTGGGAGAAACTGGGGCCTAAATGACTGTGCTTTATCTTTCTTATTGAGTCACTGCCACATGACTCTTTTGGCTTAATCCCTTCACAGCATTTTATGCAGAGGCACTCCATTCAGATGTTTAAACACAAATTCATTATATGCCATGTATGCTCTGATGTCCTTGCGTGTGAATATGACTTTGTTATTGCTCTGTCCTCGAGTATATTTTTCACCTGCCCAGATGAATACTGAGGTATTCTGGCAAAGTGCTTCATTGTGGAGCTGTACTTCCCGCTCCTTCAGCTAACATTATGCTCCTCTCATTAGCATGTATGAAAACGCACTTTTTGGTTTAATAAGGAGCCATTAAGAATCTGTGAAATATCACTGTGGAAGCAAAGAAACTGAGCATCATTGAAACTAGAGATGCAGTAGAGATGCAAAGAGCTCTAGCTTTTCAAAGAGAGGAAAGGAGGGAGGGGGAAGGCTGAGGGTGTGCGTGCCATGAATGTCCCTTCTGTTTGTTAGCTCTACAGCAGAGTCAAAGAAGCTCCTATCTGTGACAGGCAGACCTGACAGACATTGTTTTTGCTGTTTTTATTCCTGCCTCATCTTCCATTTGATGTTCTCAGATCCCAGTGTCAGGATAATGTGGTATTTAGTAAGTGGTCTCACATGTCCTGCTCTTCTAGTGCTCGGAAGTCCATGCTGCGGCTACTACAGGTAATTCATATTTTCCTGTCAGGGACTCTGAGATGAAAGTGAAAAGTGAGATTTTTTTTTTTTGATAGTATTCAGGCAAGCCAATGTGATTATTTGAACGTATTTCTAGATGCAAAATATGTGGCCCTTCATATAGTTCCTAATTTGTGTACTTTTCTGTGACAGCCTGCAAAGTTGAGGGAATGGTAATGATACTGATTGATGCTATAGATACTGTGAAAAAAGGTAAGGAGAAAATCAACTCCTTTGGTGCTGTGCAAAATCCCAGTAGGTTAATCATCTGACACTGCAGAACTGTATCACTTTAGGAAACCAGAAAACTTGACCATGTTGGTTATTATTTCCCGGCAAAGAATTTCTGTTTGCTGCTTGATACATGCTGCGAGCCTCTATGTCTGTGTCTCCTGAAGTGGAGAGCTACTCTAAAGCATCTGGAGTGACAAGAACCACAGCAGATTATTGTTTTTACAGAATTGTGTAGCCTGTGAGGCTAATGTGGTGTCACATCACTGAAGCTGTAGTTCTCATTGCAAGGAATCATACACAGCAAGGAATAAATATGGTGGGAAGCATGTCCATCACCAGCCAAGGAAAAGGATGTCCCAATTCTCACTTTCTAGTGTATGTAAGTTTCCTAAATCCCTCAGATGCCCTTGAAAACCTCACCCCCAAGTCACGCCCACCCCACCCACACCTCAGTGAAAAGCATCTCTTGAGGCCAATTTCCTGAGAAAGTCTGCATATAACTAAGCGTAAAACTGGGGCATCACTAAAGATAGAGGAGCATATGGAAGTTCTCTAGTTCCAAGTTTCTGTAGCATTTCTTCTACTCAGGGACCCTTGAGAATCACACTAGAGCAGGCAGAAATACTAACTTGGAAGAAATTCATCCAGCACTGTATTCTGCATTTGCACATCCAAGTTAGCACATTCTGCCTTCCTTCAGAGAAGGAAAATATTTTGAAGAAAGCATTACAGGTGCCGATAACTTTCAGTTACTCGCAGTGAAGTAGCCATCCAGGTATTGTCTAGAAGGGTTCCTGACCTCAGAGTGGCTGAGTTTCTGAGGAACCTCTGTCTCGTCCAAGTTACTGCTCAGAGCAGGGTCAGCTGGAGCAGGTTGCTAAGGCTGTGTCCAGTTAGGTTTTGAGTATCTCCAAGGATGGAGATATCACAACTTCTCTATTCCAATGTTCAACAGTTCTTGCCATTAAAAAAAAGAGGTTTTGCTTGTGTTAAAAGTGCAATTTCTTGTATTTCAGTTTGTGCCCCATCTGCTCTTACCCTGTCACTGGGTACTACAGAGAGGAGTCTTCTTTACTCATTTCTGTCAGGTGTTTATGCACAGTGATAACATCCCAGTGAGCTGTCTCTTCTCCAGGCTAGGCAGCCCCCATGCTAAAGAACAGCATAAAGAAGGCAGACTGCGAACTCACGACATCGGAAATAGTTCTAGAACTGACCACTTTGAGCAAATCAGAGTGAAATTCTGTGTTCTGTCCCTAGAGTAGAAGCACAGAAATCATGACCCAGTAGGAAGAGAGGCGAAAGTAGCTTCAAGATAATTCTGAGCTCCTTTAACCTTGAATTGCCCTGCGGGTTGGTGAAAGCTCTGGTGTAATCTGTTCAGTTCAAACTGTGGTTCCTCTTCAGTGTCCTATGGGAATGTGAAATAGGATTGCATGAAATAGAAATGTCATGGCTGGAATATCCGTAATACTGTTTCTTTTGTCCCCACTCCAAGCTGTAGCACACTCCTTTCATCAGACCTTGAGAAAGGATGTTAGAAACAAAGCTTATTGGGGTCTTTCATAGTGCCTCTTCTAAAAGAACCTTACTTGGTGTGAAGGGTTTTTAGGACCCCTTTAGGCCTCCACATTGCTTTAGCATGGGTAAGAGTGATAATGAGGATTTTCTGTTTAATCTCTCTAGGTCTTAGGTACAAGATGCCTGAGACTTGTCCCTAAATTGTAAACTCTTTGTGTTGGGGTTGGATTTTGAGTTGGATTTGGACTTTGTTCCATGCTTTTGGCCTAGCAGAAAGGGTGCCATTTTTTTTCCGGTGGTTTCCTGTAGTGCTGGAGAGTAAATAAATAGGACAAGTAATTCAAAACCACAATACACGGTGCTGTAATAGGTCATTTTACTTCTTGGGAGTGGAAAGCTTAGGGGGCCAGCAGATGACTCCTATTTGCTATGGCGACTTTTAGTTGTGAGGACACCTTCCAGAAATGTTACCATAATGACAGTGTAAGTCCAGACTTCTGGAAAATTCTCTTTAGGAGCTCTTGACAGGATGGTAATGCTTCCCTCCTCACACTCCTCATATCAAGCTGGAGACGCATCTCATCGACCTGGTAATTTTGATGCAGGTCATCTTGGCAGCTGCCGAGGTAAAAGAGTGGTGAGAGGTAGCTTCCTCTTGTTGGGAGACTTTTTGGTCTTTTTACCTACTGACTATTCCTTTAATTGGCTTATTTTAAACAGAACAGCCCAATATCAAAGGTCTTTAAAACCTTTATAAAGTTATGCACTTCAGCACCTGGAGTTTGCTTCTAAGAGAACTAATTAAAAATCAGTATACAGGTAGTGTGAAAATTGAGCTTTGTCCTTGACCTGGTGACATGTCTGTTCCCCTTCACTTTTTGACAGTGATACATTAACCACACTAAATGTTACACTTTCACATAGCTACTCAATATTTGTCAATATTCCAATTGCTTTTCAAATCGTATGTCCTACTCATGTATTCATGCAGCAGTTAAAATGATGATTGCTGGATTATAGCAGCCTTTATTGTCATAACTGTATTTTTTACCTTTATTTAATTAAAAAACTTTAATGCTCCATTAATGTACGGTACATTGGATATAAGACAGATGATGAGATATAAGTGAGCTTGTAGCTCTGATCTTTTCGTCTCTATGCATATGCATGGGATAAAAATATGGTGTTGAGGCCAACAAAAATTGGAAAGATAATGGAGAGTAAAAGAATTTTTGAAACTGTTGATTTGAATATTGTGGAAGGAAAATATTTGTAAACAAAAGTATCAGGGAAAACCAATGTTGTCAAAAAAACAATAAACATTGATAGCAAAAAAGAAATAATTGGTAATACATCAGTCTGGGAGTTCAGATTGTGATCTGGAAACAAAAAATTTCATTAATTTCTAGTTAAATCAGAAGAAATAACTTTCTTAAGTGACATTGCAGACAGATGTTGGTTCTCCATCTCTGAATGAATTCTCTGTTTTTCCATAGGAAAAGAGAAAAATCAAGAGTTATTTAGTATCTGTGTGAACTATGGCATTTTGGTTTTCATTTTTTTCTTTTAAGCCTAAAACGTCCTAGTCAGAATGGGAGAATCTGTAAATATAGGGAGAAATATTTCAGCTCTGCAAATCAGAGATGACAAGTGCTGTCTCATTTCTCCATGATAATTATAAGCTAGACTAAAAATTATCAAACTGCAATTGTGTTACCTGTCTGAAATCAGAATTATCATACAGGAAAATAAAATTATTTTGCATCTTTCCTCACTAAAAATTTCCACTAGACTGTAGTAATTTGGAAGGCGAGCTTTATTCATGTTATTTCTTCTTTATCAGATTTCATGTTTTAGCTTTTGTACCTTTGACTCTTGGTGTGAAATCAAGTGACCCTTCTGGGGGCCACCCTCTGTGGACCCTTCTTTGACAAAGTCCTTGTCTCCACTGGACAGTGACTAGCTTGAGTTTAGTGGCTAGGTCATTTCTAATCCAAGGTAATATAGCAGTTAGAGAAAAAGGTTTTAAAAGAAGTCACTTAGTATCCTCGAAATAATGCTTTGTTTTCCTAAAAGCAGTCAGGCCAACCTTCTTCAACCCTACCAGCCAATATCTGCTTAAACATACCTACACATTTCTAGCTGCCTTTTCCTTTCCTTGCTTTATCTCCTACGTTCATGGAGGAAAACGTGGGGGCCGACTGGCAGGCTGAGAGAGTCTGCCTATGGCTAGAGAACCTCCTCCCGTCACCCAAGTGTTTGCAAAGAGGTGCCTTGTCCTCTCACTGTCTGCCTTGCTCATTGTTGCATATTGTTGCAATACTCCTCCCTGTCACCGTGGAAATGTCTTGTGTCTAATGCCAAATTAAATGTGTACAAATCAGGGCAATTTTAACGGTTTACTGCAGTGCATTGCCAATTTGATCAACGCGAGTCATTCAGATAAACCAGATTTTTCCAGAAGATCAGGCTTACCCACCTCTACAGTCTACTGACTTTTTTTCAAGGCATACCCTAAGAATCTATTTGAAAATTCAAGGAGTGAAGATGACTCCTCATTTAATTTGTCCTCTCCCAGCGAGCTGGTGTATAGTAGACAGCTGGCAGACCTGTAAGGAATTGCTTCAGTGCTCTTGTTCTGATTTTTTCAGGCTTTTGTCAGAGATACTAGGACAGTCTTCATTTCCAGTTTATTCTTTTGGGGTTTTGTATTGAGCTCATGACCAAAGCACCAGAGTGACATGCAGAAGAGCACGGAGCAGCATGAGGAACAGCTGTTATATGTTTGTGCCCTCACCCTCTCCTCAGGGGACGAGTGTGCCTGGCTGAATATTTTCCTTTGGAATTACTTTAAATACTGTGATAATAAGAGAGAATCAAGGGTAAAAGAAATGTTCTTGTTATTCAGTGTATAAATAGTGAGGCTTGTTATATCCCTATTTACTTGCTTAGCCCAAGCACTGAGCAAGCTTCCAGAACCTGTCTGCTTCACAGATAGGCTTTACTCTTTGTAGCGATTGTGTTATGGATATTCTCTTTCTGCTGCTTTAGAGAGAAAAAGCTGTTGTGTCTTCGGGGTTTGTTTTACTAGAATAATATGAAGGAAAGCTCAAAAAAAATTGAATTTCTCTGTCTCCGGATTCATAGACGTCTGTTTTTCTGAGAAAAGTGGATGCTCCTAAATACAGAGAAATAGTGCTGCTATTTCAGTGAAGCTAATGACAATTAGGCTTATCTATAGTACAACCTCTGTGTCTGGAACGAGATGAAAATTTGACAGGTGGCACCAGTGAGAATTATCCTTTTGGAAATGAATGTTGGAGCCATTATGAATTGTCTATGGCATCCTGTTTGGAGCAACAGAAATGAACCAGAATGACATTACTTTCATTTTATTCTCAGATACTTCTTTCTGTCAAAGGATATTTTCTAAGCTAAACCTTGTATTTAATCAGGGAAAATTTTATTCTATTTTCCTTATATTGTATTGCTATGGCAACACAACATGAAACGGCATTCTGAGCTGGCAATCATAAAACTGCTTCCCCATTGTGTCCAGTGACCAGCCTCCGTTAAGGGCTGTGCACTCCCCTGAGTGCAGGGTCTGGTGCCTCCTGTTCTCTCCAGCAATTCTAGCTTAGTTCTGTGGAGGAGTCTGTGATGACTCAGAATAACGCTGTGGACATTTTGACATGTTTATACTTCCACAGGTACTGGAGCACATCAAGGACCTGTTAGCCTACAGTAGCAGCATGCAACACAGAGCAAATCATCTCCAGGAGCGGTGTCACTCCTCACACATGAAGGCTCCCGGCTCGCAGGGGCTGGGTGTTACACTGGCCGGTTTGAGGATGGGCAGCAATCCCCCTGTGACAGCTGAGGCTTCACAGCTCAGCACTTACCTACAGTTTTGGGCAAGACAGTGCAGTGTGATGGAAGCTGTGCTGCTGCAGACATGCTCCTGTCATTGCCGGTGATGGGCAGGTTATGCCTACCTGAGCTGCAGTCATGCCTCTGTGTTGACTTACCCCTCGAGACCTCTGTTTTTCCAATGTTCCCTCTTTCCAGAGGAGGCCTGTTGTGCAGCACTGACCCAATGCAGCCTGGCCTAATTTTACTTACTCCTCAACGAATATGCTAGTAACCTGATGCTTCTATTCTAGAAGGGTAATAATGATTCTTTCTGGAGTGAAACTTTACCTGTAGCAGAATAATTACAGTGAATTATCTGGGGGTACAATTCCAAGGCAGCAGTTCCCAGGCATTTGCTTTGAAGAATGTACCTCTGCAAATGTGAGAAGGATGATTTCTGACAATCTGCTATTGATTACAGAAAATTGTTTAGTTCTAGTTTCATCCTCAAAAATTTGTCTCTCTGCTGCCTTGTTTTGGAAGATGAAGCTTCAGAGAAACTGAACAGTAGGTCTTATTGATATCAACTCTATTTTACCTAACAGCTCATTTACCCCTTTCCTCTCTGCCTGCCTCCCTCCCTTTCCTTTCCTTGCTGCTGCTGGCAAGCTAATTAGGCTGCTCCCTCAAGAAAAATTCATCCAAGGCCATAATAGCCATATCAGATGGAAGCTAGGATAAAACTCTCTGCAGTATAGCCTTATAAGTGCCTCTCAGCTTCTCACAATGTTTCCCTGCCTGCTTTTGCTTTGTAGAGAGAATTCTCTCATCATGTGTTCTATGGAAGCACTAAGTAAATTAATTAAAAGAAATTATGATGTGTGTTTCCTGAAATATCCTCCTTGATTTCCTTTTATCCCACTTATTTATACATTTTAGGTGCTGAATCTCAAGCTTTATCCAAAAAGCCCACATTGTATATTTCACTGTCTTTCCTTTTGTAAATCCATAACCTTCTGTTAGACTAATATATTAAAATTCTTCAGACATGGAGTAGCAGTGTTCATAATCTCCAGTTCATTATCTTAATTAGATCTGTCTTATATTATCCCACAGTTTATTCTCATTACTTTAAAGGTGATCAGCCTTAGAAGGGTATGTGAGCAGAATTTAGTGAATTCTATTGTGGCAACATTTCTCTGATCTGGCTTTGAATCTTTCAGGTGTAATAATGGTAATGCTGCTGGTGCTGTTAATTAAAAATTGCATTTGAATGGTATGAATATTCATTTTGGGGAATGAACACAGAATTAACTTAGGGGGGGTAAAATGTCTGTAATGGCCCAAGGATGTGAAATGAACCTGGGTCCCCATTAAAACACAAATGAATCATTAAAAATGATGGAAATTCAAAATCCTCCCACCCTGCAAACTATTAGTAAAGTATTGCCCAGGTCGAGCCTGTCTTCTAAGGTGGCAACAGACATTAATGTTCATCTTTCAGTAACAAATCATACGACATATACTTGACATACAGCTCTGTCCAGGAGCTAATACCTGATGCTAAATCTTTATTAAATAATTTAGAAGGGCTATTGCTTATTTAAAATTCTCAGGTTAAAGTGCTGTATCTGTAAGATCCAGGTTACTTTTAATAGCTTTCTGTGTAAAATCAAAATTGCTTTCCCAGAGAATGATTGTGACATCCACCATGCTGTTGGGGAAGATACAGACAAGAACAAGTGCTGAGACCTTTGATAATGAAGCTCTCTGTACCCAAATTCTCTCTCTTGCAAAATGCAGGACTTTAATATTCTGGGCAGGAATGTTAAAAATGTATCTTTTCTTCGTCGTGTGAATAGCACCACTGAAAATATGAAAGTGGTGTCTGGTTTTCTTTTTCTGAATTTATTTGTTGTCATTTTTATCTGAACAAAAGAAACATCAAATA
Organism: Callaeas wilsoni; assembly: GCA_013398955.1. Taxonomy (NCBI): domain Eukaryota; kingdom Metazoa; phylum Chordata; class Aves; order Passeriformes; family Callaeidae; genus Callaeas; species Callaeas wilsoni. The sequence goes on along the minus strand of VWPU01008282.1, from coordinate 40,949 downwards.
ATGAATACCTTTTTTAAAAGCTTATCTGGTACTGCAGGATGCTTAAAAAAATGAGACCACAAACTAGAGATAAAGCCTCTTTGGTGTAGGAACGTTATGTGAAGTTTAATGGGCATTTGGCAGGGAATATTTTACTGGCTCTTTGCTAGTTGCCAAGGGGATTCGCAGGATGCATGTTCTAGAATAAAATGCTCTGGGAATAAACTGAGGTCAGTTAAGGTAATTTGCATGGTGCTTTTGACTGGAGCACTGAAGTCTGGGCTTACTGTGCAGTGAGAGATAAGTGCACTCACTGATGTGAGTCCTCTCCTTTCTCGGTCTGCATGTAAGACCTTCTTATGCGAGACACTTCTCAGTTCAGGTCTGCACTAGATATCTGCTTGGGAAAGCCCAAATCAGCTCTTCATGTATCCCATGAAACACAGAATTTGGCCTTCCCTTGTGCAAGAGAGAAACAGAAATGTTGTGTCTTAGGGATTCAAGCCGTATCATGAAATAAAAGGAAGGAAGTTTCACAGTGAGAACCCCTTCCTCCTATGCTTCTAAATGAGGATAGATAAAAGCAAAAGGATTCTGCTGACCCCTGTGTTTTCTTGCTTGTGGTGAAGAGGAGATATGGTAAGCTTTTCTCTGGGGAGGATGTAACAGGGACGTGGAGAGTGATGTGATTAAGATTCTTTGTACAGTGGGAATGTCCCTATTAAGCTATTCCTCTTTGACCCAGTGGTAGTAGAAGGGAGGTCTGTCCTTGGCCTTGCAGTTCTTTGTGGTCAAGAGGGCATCTTTTTGCTAGTCCTATCTGGGCCTTTTGGAACTGAACTGTAATTTGCAAATAAAATCATAGGAGTAAATAAAGGAAATATTAAAAAGTAGCAAAAAGCTATTACCAATATTTAATATGATTTTTATTAACAGTGTTGTTTTCTGTATATTAGGCTGAAGAAATGTGATAAATAACTTAGGGTCATTGTGTCTGGATACAGCATACATAAAAGCCAAAAATCTCCTTGTTTGGCTTGTGGGGCACATTTAAGCTTCTTGACTATTGATGTCTTTTATCACTGAATATGCTGTTGTGTATGTGTGCTTGGTAAGTTTGATATGGGGACCACAGTGGATCTACTGCCTCCAGAACTGCAACTAGTTGATTCACTCTGGATTGTCTTTGACATTTGAGTCATTACACAGAGAATCTATCTGTGTGTCAGGACACTCAGCCCTTTCTGAAATCAGATTCCTCAACATTTAAATAGTAGCAGAGAGTCACTTAAGAAAATCTCTACCACAGCATATTAGTGCAAATGTATGCCACAGGCAAACTCTATTGAACAGGATAACATGAAGGCTTAATTTGGGCTGCTAATTAGACCTGAGAAGGAGACTGTGGCTGGACAGCAGCTGTGAGAGGAAAGAATGAACAAACTCAGAGTTTTGTTTCATCCAATCATGTTTTTCACCCTTGTTTAACTATCTGGCAATTATTGTGCATATGCTTGTGTTGTTTTTTAAAATTTATCCTGCGAGTGAGAAACTGTAGATAGTGAGAAAGTGATGTTTCTTTCCTCTCCCATGGTTTCATCCCACTGCGAAGGCCAGGCTTAAGGTGATGGAGTACCTGGCCTTGCATTAGTGCCAGATGTTTTCCTTGGTATTACTTTGGAGGAGTAATCACATTAATTTATTCATGGAATGTCATCATGCTCAGTTTTGAGGAGGAGCACGTGCTTGCCTTTTGTACCATGCTTCTTCTTTGTATATTTTTGTGGAGTCCATGTGTCTAGTGCCTGATAGCTAATCCCACGGATAGTGTGATTTAATAAGAGGAAAGAATGATATGGCTGCATCCTGCCCATTATGCCCTTAGGAAAGAGATTTTTATTTGCTGTCAGATGTCACTGATGGTGCATTTGGCTTCCTTTCATCAAGTGACAATTGCAGTTTTAAGAGTACAGTACAGAGAGCCACTTTAAAGCCAAATATCTCAATTCACAAGTAAGGGAAGGAAAAAAAGTTGTGCAGCTGGAGGATGCTATTTCTTCTCGGCAGCTGTCACTGAAAAGGCACGTGAATGCTCTAGATGTCAGGTGTCTTAAATGCTCCATCCAGAGTTTGTCATGTGCCTGGCAATATATGAAATGTTGGAACGAAGTTTCTGAACACATTGGAAGTCTCTAGACAAACTTGCCTTGGAATTTGCAGTATTGAAATTTTAGGGAATGAGGAATTAATGTAAGTGAGATCTACAGCAAAATCTCCATGTTTTACCATAGTCAAAGAGCTTTTTTTATGTTACTCAGATCAAAATGTTTGGCTTTGGTAGGAAAAATGTTCATGACAAGTTCTCTGCCCTTTCCTTGGCTCTCCAAATCTTTCGATGTACCCACAAGGGGACATCTGCACATTTTAAGGGCAAATGCATGCATACAGTGGCGGTCATGAGGAAAAAGCACTATTCCAATCTAAGAAGAGGCTTGACATTAGGAAAATATTATACAGTGTGCCCACTGTATACTCTATTAGCAGCTCTCAAACTTTTTTCTTTTATGCCTTTCTCTTTTGTCCCCTATTTCACTGGGAGCAGATGTCATCACTGGGATAGAAGAAAAGAATAACAGCTGAAGCCATGAAGAATATCTGGGTCTTTTCACTTGATTCACACTCCTGTCTTCTTCTAACAGGTCCTTGTTTGGAGGAGGTCAGTGCTTGAGAAAGCTGATGTGTGTAGGTTGGCTGGGAGCTCTGGCTATATGCAGGTCCCCAAGTCCCCATTGTGTGGTACATTAAGTACCCCATATTGCCTGTGGAGTAGTTCCCTAGTTTGCATATAGTCTGATCTCCAGAAAGTACATGGGTGCTGAGTTGTAGTCATTTTGCCCCTCTCTTTCTACAGTGTATTCAATGTGATCTGTGCTTGACAGCCGCTGCACTACCTATGTATAGGGGCACTTAGTATGAGTCACTAAAAAAAGCATGAACTTGAGAGTTGTTTAGGTCTGATGCCTGGTGACAGCTGGGGGAAGGAAAGGGTGAGGTTTGAACCTGCTCTCTTTGGCCTTGGACTCTGGTGTTAACATACAGGTTTTCTGTAACGTCCTGTTCCTTTTCAGTTGTCACTGGCTGGCTTTCTCTGCGTATCATTTCTGTCAACTATTGAAATCAGAGTGTCTCTTCCTATTCCAGCTGGCAGTTGCCAAAGCTATGTGAAACAGAACTGGATATACAGAAGAACACTTTCATTTGTTGTTATGTCAGGTGAAGATGTAACACTAGAAACCTAGAGGTGTTTATTGATGCAGGGGACACCAGGCACTGAGTGCTGGAATTCTGCTCAAAGGAAGCAAGACAGATGGGAAGAGAAAAAAATCAGCACCTGTCAAGTGTCACATCATCACAAGTGAGTCTAAAGAATAAAAGTAGCATCTTCTTCCAGTATATTACTGCCTCTGCACAAGAAATCCTTTGATAACACATGCCTTTTGTTCATTTAATAGATTTTTAAATGACGATTATGAAAAAGTTACATAAAATGCACCTCACTGCGTTGAGTTAATACCAGATTTTATGAAGTAAGGAGTACTGGACTCCACTACACCAGTCTCCCTTCTGTACTTGTGACCATAGCAGATTGAAAGAGTTGAGATCAAGGCCACCAAGGAGAGTAGAAGTACCCATAACATCTTACTCATTTTTCATTGAAGTCAAGTAAGTCCATGAATATTGTGGATTCCCGGAGTAATCGTCTGCACAATAGTCTCCTAAGGAAAACTCGTGATTTCACTTTGTGTCTCACCAGGTCATAACTGGTTCATGATTGCACATAGAGACTTCCTTTTGATATTTCCAAGGGCTGTTCTATACCCCATAAATCTTAATGTATTTGTAATGATTGAAAAATATTGCATATAGATTCAAGCATAACATTTGTTTCCCGATTTGTACAAACTGCAAAAAAATACTCTGACCACTTGACTGCATGTCTGGTCTTATAATTTTGTTTGACACATTTCTAGTGTATGTTGAGAAAAATGTGACTTTTAAGATGAAAGCATGTTTTGATTTTTAAAAGAGTTACAATGATAGGAAGGAAGGGGTACACTGTTGTCTGTCTTTAGAATATAATGAGAACAGGCTACATTCAGATTGGGCTTAAGTTTCATTACAGTTATTTTTCCCAATGAATACATTGTATATTATGCTATTTCCTCTTTTCATTACCATCTTTTTCATGCATAGGCAGTTATAGAATCTTAATGATTCTGTTATTTAAACCTTTTTGATAATCTCTATGTTTTGAATGATCTCTATTTCACCTCTTGCTGAAGTTGAGAATAGGAGTTGCTTTCTCACCAAAGAAAAGGGCACGGTAGTTCAGATAGTTATTGTCACAATTACAGATATTATAAAAAGGATGAGGAAAAAAAAGAAAAAGAAGTCTGAAACTGCACTGGTTTTCCACCACAAAGCAGGGAAAATAATAATTATTGTGTCTGATTCAAAATTCACTGAAAAAGGAAATCCCTACATACGAGGTTATTCAGGTTTCAGACAGTATCAAATCAGGGTTAGTTCTGGATTTGGGGTAAAAAAACACTGTCTAAACAATTGGTAATCACTAACAATGTGTTCTTTAAAAGTTTAGCTGTCTTGAAAGATGTATAAATGTGGTTGGTCATGTGCATTTGAAATATTTTGGGAATGTTTATTTATGAGACTTCTTTGTATTCAAATGAGCGGAGAAGAATAGATCCCTCACATTAGAATTCAAGGTGCTGGCTGGTGATATGTATTGAAATGGGCTACAAACTGCTTGGGATCCATAGTCCGTGTCAGGAAATTGGTGTGTGGAAAATACTCATTAAAACCCAAATATTTGTGTCCAGAAGCAAAGTATGTTACCACACAGTGTGACTGGACGGACTGTGCCAGCCAAACAACTCTCACCATTTAAAGACATAACTGAGTAGTCTGTAATGCTTCACAGACATCTGAGATAGTCGACCAAGATCATTAAATCATAAAAGCCAAGATTAAGGATTCAGTACTTTCAGTGTCATTTAGACTTGTGTGTGTGCACTGACCATTCTAAATGGTAAATACACTTCCTTCACATGCCCTGTACTTTCTATAAAGGTTGTTTTCCTACAGTGGGCAGGCAGATCGCATGAGAGACTCATGGGAAGTGCACAAAGAACAAATATAGGCAAAGGATTCACCTGCAAAGAAACTGTTGAGAGCAGGGTTGCTATATTTATCTACACTCTCCAATCTTCATCCGAATAAATAAAGTGGTGTCATGGGGCATGCTGCAATACTGATAATGAGTTTTATATTCATGCAGCCTAAGAAGCTTCAACAGATACAGTTTGCCTGTCAAATGGATTTAAAATTGTATAGTCTCTGCCTTGCTTTCTGCACTGACTGCTTTTCTATTGCAGCTCCATGCCTCAATAGATGCTTTGATTGTCTATATATGTCACTTTGTTCACATGAGTCTCCCCACAATCTCTAATATCAAACTCTTTGTTTTAATACGAAAACTCAACGTGTGCTCCTACAAAGATTACTAACTTAGGGATGTGGTGGCCAAAATGATATTTTGTTTTCTATCCTTGGTTTTGTTTTTTTTTCTCTGTGTACATTGCATGGTAGGAAGCAATCCACTTAGTTCAAGGTCTCAGCTTAGTGACAGAACCATTTCAGAAGGGATGTTGTGGATACAGCTGCAGACATTTCCACAGGTTTGATTACCATGCTGCACACAGCTATAATAATAAACCTTGGCTACCCTTGGCTTAGCTTTTATTTTAAATTCATAGGATCTGAATCCTAACTTCCAGCACAGAGTCTGACTGCAGTTTAACAAGTCTTTTAAGCATGTATTCTATCTGAAATACATTACCTTAAGAATGCATGATTTAATCCTGACACAATGATTGGGTATATAGACTATACCAAAGCTTTGTGTATTGTTAAAAAATCCCCATGTCTTCGGAGAACACTGCTCTGAAGAAGCCTACTTGGGTACCAAAAGCATCACAATCATCTTAATAAAATGGTATTTCTAAGATTAAATTACTTTCAGCAAGTGAGTTGAAACTGTTGTAAATAATATAGATATATTCTCAGTCAGGATCAGGATTATCAGTCTGACTCCAGGATTTATACCTTAGGTGTCACTCTGGACTTTTGCCATTTCTTTAAAAGAAGATAAAATTTCACTTTTAATGTATCAGAATACACTGGTTTATTGTCCTAGGCCCTGGATGTAGGCTTTTAAATATGTACAATATAAGAAACCTAACAGAACCCTAACTCCTTCCTTAAAGAAAGGTGATATGTAAATAAAGAATACCATACACTGAAATGGAAGCATAAACTAGAAACCATATATTTCACATTTTAATAATTTTTTTGGATGTGCTAGCCCTGCAATAATGTAATACAAACTTTAAAACTTATTAGAGTGTGTTATTTATTTGTAGGCAGAGAATAACAGTTCATGTTTCTCTTTGAGGTCACTAGGTCTTCTGATTTCCATATGCTTCTGAGCATCCTCTGTGCATCTACTGAAACACCAGCGAAATAAGTTAGTATCAGGCAAACATATTAATGTCCAGTAAAGCAAAATTGTACATGCTAGATGTCTTTATCAGTTCCTTTAAAATGGGAGCTTTAAAAATTACTAACAAGAAGATTAGAAAACAAGAAGAATATAAAAAAATAACTTAGAAGAAAGATTTTCTTTTCCAAATTCATGTAAGGGACTAGCATTTATAACTGTTAATCCTTTGTTTTCCTTCTCCCTAACTAAATTCAGTCATCGATTTAACTCAAACTTTAGGATTTGCATTTGAGCTTGATGGCAATAATAATAAGTGAGATAAATCAAATTAATATCCTTGCAGATACAGTTAGTTTAATAACTTTTCCATTTCCATTCCCTTTTTATCTGCATTATCACAATTCGATAACATACTACAGTAAACCAATGCCTCAATGAACTTCTTTCTGTGCCCAGCATGGAGAGATTAGAATTTCTAATTTTATTGCTCAGATTGTCATATCTTGCCTTATATGGCACGTTTTATTGCAAACGGAAGCCAGATGCTGTGATGTAAAGAGGAATGAATTTTTTCAGTGTTTGTATGTATGTACTTCTGGGGTGAAACAGAGACCTTTTTCAAAGCAATCGGCAATATCACACAACCATTAAAACAGAATGCCCAGAGAAACTGGATCAGGGTGTAATAGTTTTCCTGGGATCTTGGGGCTTCCAGAACAGACAGGACATGTACTTAAATACAGAGACATCAATATTTGTCTATATTCAGGGGTTTTTGGTACTTACACACCCTCACTGAGAGCTGCTCTGCTTTTATAATCTCAGTATCTGTGCTTTAGGAGGATGGAATATGAATGGCCTGCAGAGGACAAACCTGCTTTTTAACCTAGGGCTACTGAGCAGAGCTGTGAAGCTCCTACTGCAGCCATTGCCAACAAACTGCAGCCTCTCTTCATTCTCTGTGCTGGAGTTACTGGATTCAAGTAAGGACAAGTCACACACTCGTCAAGATGATGATCTTCTCTGTTAGGTGTCACAAAGAGCTTTTCTGTGATATTTTTTATATCTCTCAGTGTGAACCAAGTGTCATTTTATACATATGTATGTACAGAAGCACTCCCAGCTAGGACGTCCTTCTCAGCATAAAGGACAGATATCTGAGGGAGTTGTGCAGTAGTAATTGTGCTGGGTCAGCAGACTCTTAACACTAGCAGTTTAAGCCACTGTGTCCATAATTGTCCTCTGTGTGTTTACACAAAAGATTAATATATACACGTACAAACCTTTCAAGCCCATGTGTGGGCTGGTTAATAGTTTACCAAGTGTTATCATCTACCTTGGTCCTCCCACTTATCCTTGTTCCTGCTGCCAAGTGTGCCTGGGAGCAATTTTTAATGGAAGGGTTATTCATTATATGAATAGCTAGTGCTTTTGTCTTCAGTGCTGTTCCAGGTGCACTAGAAGGGAACAAGCCATTTGACGGAAAGAATTTCAATCCCTCACTCCATCCCAGGCTTCAGCATGACCTTGGTCAAATATACCTAGCTTTGCACATATAGTTGGGTTCAGTTCTGAAACTGAATTGGCTCTGGGAGTGGAGTTGACAAATCTAAGTTAGATGCCTAATGTATGGGGAAATTTAAGACCCTGAGAAGGGGATTCCTTTTGTTTATGCCTCCATATCAACTCATTAGAACAGATAATTACATGCTTTTCTTCTTTGAAAGTACAGAGAAAGGATAGGGAGAACAATAGTGCCCATCTTTCACATAGTGGTAGAGACGAAAGTGTTCCATCAGGCAGCAGAAGTCCTGGGTAAACAGATTATATAGGTGTTTATACATTTTTGTCTTGATAAAGCAGAGCAAAGACACAAAATAAGTCAGAAAGTAAAATTCGCATAGAAGACTGAACATGCTCTTTTGTCATTAATTCAGTAGTTTTTTCTATGAATGCAATGTCACAATTTATTACTTTTGGTGTAAATAGGCTTTTTTATTCAGCAGTAAGAGGGAGGTGGCATACAAAACCTAGACACAAAAGCAATACTTTTTATACTAATATGACTCCAGAAACATTAGAATGTTACTGTGCTCACGTACACTCAGCTGAAATAGTTTTGGTTTCATCAAGGCCCTCATGAGGTAGCTCTGACAGGCTATTTAACTCTGCAAAGCTCTGTGACAGTTGGAGCTAAACACATTCAGCCTTCGTAAAAGACTTTAAGCATACCAATAATGGAAGAAATGGAAAACAAAGAATTTTAGATGTAAAAGCAATAAAAAACCACCTTTTAGGATTTTCTAAAGAATTGCCAATATCGTGGTTAAGGTTTCTTAGGACTTTTGGGTCTTTTTCTGCCATACTTTCTTTCCTGTTTTAAGATTTGGGGGGTTTTTTGCCACTTTTATTAGAATGTTGCTTGTAAAGTCCATTTTGAAATATCTCCTCCTTCTGCCTTTCCTCTGTGTTCTTTCTATTCTCCATTCCTTCTTTAATTTGAGGTTTAAAATTGTTAAGAGTTAATGTTTCAGGCAATGACTTCCATTGTTTTCCTTGGGAGAAGCCATACATGGACCCGAGACTCATTTCTGTCTCACAGGCAGGGTCTCTTTTTCCATAAATTTATTCCATATTGAAAATAAGTCAAAACCAGAGTTCGCAAATTAATGGGAATTCATAAGTCTGCTTAAAAAGATTCTCCAGGCCATCATACAAGGTGAAAAATTAAAATATGAAGGTGTTTCAAAACTCTATGTAATTTGGTGGTTGACCCTAGAATAAACACCAGGAAACTCTATTCCCTTCATGACCAAATACCACACTTGCTAAAATATGTTCTATGAATACATCTTGACTTTGCATGTGTTTCAAAACTTTAAGAAATAAAAATATTAGAGCTTGAGAGAAAAAAATAGCATAACAGAATTACATTTAACTCTGAATTTCTCTTATCCTAGCAGTGTGCAGCTTAGACAAGCTACACTGTCCCCAGAAGGTAATAACTTAATAAATATCCACTGCTTCACAATTTGTGATCAGTCAGGTAATACAGGAATGAGGAATAGCTTGATTGGTAGCTCAAATTTTTCCTGAAGAGATTGAAAACCGCATGTTCTTCTCGTTTGACCTCATATGAACCTATTGATTTATATAAAGCCTTCTCTGAGCCCCAGTGGTCTGAGAACATCAAGGGAGTTAATATGAAATGTATTTTGATTTGGATGACGCTCTTTGGGGACTCAGCTAAATGAATTTCCTATGTATTTGATACGGCCTGAAAGGATGGATATTTAGACACTTATTGTGTATCATCTAGAGTTAGGTAACTGCTTATATATTGTAACTTGATTGTAGACCTGAGCTTTTTGATTTGGAAACAATCAGAGATCTCACTGAAATGCCTGGGCATGACAATCACTCTGTTTTAAGATAAATGAGAACAGTGAAGTGATAGTATGTGTTAAGCAGCAGCTGACATAGAGGAATTGCTACTGTGAACACTGACAGCAGATCCCAGCAGCCCCAAATTTCTGCAAAGCAGTCTGAGAGCCTAAGGATCTAATAAATAGAGCAGAGAATCAGCAGCCATGAAAAAAAAACACAGAAAGGACCAGAAAAACAGGTAACAGAGAAATATGTGTGGCATGACGGAGGGAAAGCCAAAGGGGATAAAAACAGCTTTTGGGGCAGAATGATTGTTAAAAAGACAGATTTAGAATGCTTAAAGACAAAAAACATGACATTCTGTTACTCTTCCTGCTGTATCAGGGATTTATGCTTATTCCTTGTAAAGAAAATGGGTTGTACCAGAGCAATCACAGACTCTCTCATCCATTTATCCCCCTAACGAAACAATTGAGAAAACCCCAAATATCTGCTTAGCTACTTGGATAAGAAGAATAAGGATATAAAAGAGAGAAAAATATTTCCAGCTGTGGAATTTGCTAGATATGCAGTGAAGTGTGTTGTTCAGCTGAGTTTTGCATAAGAAGTACATTTATGTTGCATTTCTAATGCAAATTGCACGTATTTTACATGGACAGAATGAATTCTTGCTGGCTGGATCTTCAGCTTTTCAAATCAATAGAAATACTCTAATGTATTTTCAATAGACTTTGGAGCAGGCCTTTCCTCCAATGCACTCAAAATGATTTACAATCAATTTATGGCAAGAATCCACTTCAGAAAGCCTGAAAACTACGAATATGCAGTTTCATGGGGAAGCAAGCATCAGAGGCCTAAAAATAGACTCGATTTCAATATACTGATCCAGATGCCCGCCTGTGAAGAATTTAGTCCCTGTGCATATGCTATCTAGCTTTTAGTGGTTTGAACAAAAGAGGCAGAAGACTATGTTTAAGGAAGAGATGACAAGTGCCTCTTTTTATCAAATGTTCTGTGCACCAAAATGGAAATACTCAAGGAGCTTATTTTGATGGCATGTTATTTCTGACCCCCCAGTAACTTGTCATGTGACTGACACCAGAATTGTTACAGATAAGTGGATCAACCACTTACATCTATACAGATGGATCTGTAAAGAACCTTTTTATACGGCCTGTTCTAAATGCAGTGGCGCTTTTTTTCCCCTGGCTACATCTGTACCTTAGGATTTGGGATTTTGCAGCTCCTGGCTGTGGAGGCACACACCAGCCGTGTCCCACCACCTTGCTGAGGTAAAACTGAGGAACAAGACCTCCTTTCCTTTATGCCAGAAAATATATTCACATGCACTGGCTGGAAGGGGGGACACAGTTTACACTAAGAGGTCCACCAGTTTGGACTGCCAGAGAATGAGGAGAGAAGATGTTTCAGAGGCTTCACATCCCCACTAATACAAATACAGACTCATAGCACTATATTGGGGAATACATATTTAGCATACATGCTACAACCCTCAGTGTTTCTGGTATTTACAAAGAAGGGAGGACCAGAAAGTCAGTGATCAGGAAAAAGAAAAAGATAGACTAGCAAATCCCCAAAGGCACAGAATATTTTGACATTAAAAACTAGGGTAAGGAAAGATGATTAGGAAAGGAGATGATGTATTGCTCTGAGCAGGCAGATGGGGGAGTAGAGAAAGAGCAATGGGCAGTTCAGAGCAGAAAACTACCTGGAGCAGTTTGTGAGTAGAAGAGGAGGAAATGGGTGAGGATGACAGATTAGTATCCTGGTTTAGGAGCTGATAACTTACTGCTGTGCATCTGATTCCCTGTAATGTGAAATAAGGGACTTCAGGGAGTCCTAATTGGGATTGAGAGAGGTTGTGGGAGTCTTATGTTCCAAAAATGCTTTTCTTTGCTGTATCAGCTGAAGGATGTCATAGCAAATCCATACTATGAACAGCCAGATGGGACAGCAGGGAAGTTGGTAGAGATACTGTTCAAAAGGTCCTTGGCAGATTTAACTATTCCATATTTAGCATTGTAAGAAAATAGCAATTTAATAACGCTTTGCGAAGATCACAGCTCAGGGATGAACGGACTAAAGAACAAAGCCTTGGTACACAACTAACAAGATGTATTAATCAGACAGTTAATTCTAAATCAGTCATGAGACCGAGCAATGCTGGGAATCCTAACCCTGCCAAAGCAAACAGCAAATCGCAGGTCAGAGTCACCTTCCCCCCATGACTGTAAGAGAGAATGGTGAATTTCATTGTGAAATGCCTGCCACCAGAACTTGGCATCACAAGTACTTGACCAGATTCCTTAGGATCAGTTCTCTAGGAGGCAACTTTGTTTAGCAAAAAACATGTCCAGAATGATGATGAGAGAACTGTGAATGTACTGTACACTCACTTGGGTATGAGACACTGCAGCCAAAGAGAAAGCTGCACTCTGGAAGCTGATGCAGAGACTGCTTTATCCCTTACACATTACAGGAAGACAATTCTTCTCTCCTTTTGTTTTGTTGATAGAAACCAAGATTTCTTAAAAGTGTCAACCCAACAAAAATAAAGCTGAAATATACCCAGATATTTCTATACCACTGCAAAAACTGCCAGTATCCTGCTGCTACAATCAGTGGAGAACAGAGCCAGCACCTGGTGTGAATGCACCTGCCAGCAAGGGCTGCCTAGGATGACTTCGGTCCTTTTCTTGCCCTCTGTCTCTGTTTTTAAAACACTCCCCTTCATCTCCACTAAGTGTTGCTGAATAATTTTCACTCTTTACATCCTCATTCCTCCAAACTGTAGGAGAAGTCCATGAGAGAATTGCTCCCAGCTCACAGGCTGGGGCTTCTTAGCATTTGTAAACTCCTGCTATAGAATTGTACCCCAGAAAGGATTGAAAATGCTGCACTGGGCTGGAGTTTTAGTGGGATTGCATCAAACTGGCAGCTTGGTCTCTGAAAGACACAGAGACAGATAGATTTAAAAAAAGTGTTGAGGAAATAACTGTGCATTTATACAACATGAAGATTATTCTGAGTATGCTTTCTTTCATCACAGTAGAAGAATTTCAATAGTGATGGTTTTAAATCATCAGGAATATAGGTCCTAGAAAAGAAATACATTGAACAAGGAGTTTTCTTCCAGTTACTTTTACTATTGTTTTTGCATCCCTTTTCATTCCCAAATCTTTTGTTTCTAGGTGGCGAATCCTGGCATACTTTTCCCAACAAATGCATGCTTTGATGCTGATAGTTCAGCTCTGGACTCCTCTTTTGCTCCAGACCAGATGTTTGACTTCTCCCTGCTAATAGTTAACATGGTGCTACCTCATTATACACCTCTCTCTGGAAATTATGCCAGTGCTGCTTCAGCGTCAGCCAAGAGCCATGCAGAATCAATGAGACAGCTGGCGTCCTCCATGGGGATGGACTACTTTACCTTTTGGATTCAGGCAGTCACTGTGAGCTGAGATCCAGGATGCTGTGAATGATTTTTCATACGCAGGTGAGAACAAAAGAGCTTTGAAAACCTACTTCAATAGAATCTAGAGACACGGAGCTCTCTTGATTAAAAAAAATAAAAATTACACATACGCAGTCCAGTTGCATTTTCATTTTAATTGATTTTTTTATGAGATGGAAAAGTGAATTCTGTCAAACAAAAGCGTTCGTAGAAATCTTTTCTTTACATAACATTAAGTAGATTTTTTCATGCACAACAGCTGTGTTGTGTTTGCAAAAATCAAATAATTCCCTTATAAAGCTCACAAACTGTAAGTTGATTGCTTTGATCTTGTCCACAACATATGCTAATCCTCAAATATCCAGGGAAGAAGGGGATGAGATAATGCAAACAAAATAAACACCTGGTTAAGATAAAACATTTGTAGAGTTTGAAGCCAACATGTAGTTAGTGTATTTGCTGTTGGAAAAAAAATCAAAAAAAGAAAAGAAGTTAAGACTTTAAAAGGAGGATTTAAACAAGAAGAATTTTTGGTTGTTCTGTGAAGTCTCGCAACTGCAAGTTGGAAAATTCTCCTGAGAATAAATGAGAATAGACTGCATTTAGTTTTCTTCCTACAGTGTGTATGCCTACTTTCACAGGAGGTACTTGAAAAACTCATCAAGAATGAAGCAGTCAGTTTCTACAATCCCTGTATGACTAAAATAGACTGGAGTATTCTCGAGGTCATCCCTGCTTACAAGGCTGCCTGGCTGATATACAGTGTCTAGTTCAGACCATCCAAAGGAGCGCTCTGCACATTTTACTGTTTCCCCTTTACCTCTGACACTGAATTTAGTTTCAGAATATAAGGTTAAGGACTGAGCTTTGCTGGTACTTGAAAGTCTCTCAGTCATGCTGGATGCTGCTGAAAACAAGGATTCCTAATAGCTGTTATCCTTCCAAGGCAGATGATCCTTCAGTGTAATAACTAGAGATGTTTCTGATGTCTCCCTCTGCCAGGACTGCATGGAATAACATCTAATCATGCTCTGTCTTTGCCAAATTTGTTGAAAACAATTTTAACACCCAATTTTAATCACATCTCCTTGTTTCACCTCAAGGGGTAAATGTTTCTTGGATGTCAAGCCTCCAGATATGCAAAGCTCAGTGAGATAGGGATGAAAGTGCAAAGTACCAATGTAACCTAGGCATCTGCCATAATTTTCATCAAGAGTTGCACTGACTGTGTGACTGCCGACAGAGACTTCTCTGTGTTACTTTTTTTCTAGTCCTTTGGTATTCAAAGCAAGCACTAGTTTTGCTGAATAGAAAGAAATACAGCTGAGTCACATGACTTCAAAGTGGCTGCAGGAAAAGACCCCAAACCGCATTAATATGACAGCAATCCTTCACAATAGTTTTTATACATCCTGTGGAGATCTGGCAGAGAAAGCTATTTTCTTTAAAGAAAAGCACTGCAGTTGATTTTTCTTTCCTGTCTGGATTACCTTTCAATTGCTTTTATTTTGATTTCTCTTCTCAAAAAATGATGAAGGAAACTGAAATCTCAAAAAATGATGATCTAATTGCATTCAAAATTTGTCAATTCCTTGTAAATATGTGGGTCATCTGTATACTCGTGGTATTTTTTATGTCAATCCTCTCCCCATCAAAAGGAAAAAAAAAAGGCTTAAACTTCAAAACATTCCTGTGAGGCAGGTAAATCTTTTCATAAAAGATTATTTCACCTTTTACTGAGATACAGGCACCTCTAGGGTGAAACACTGTGGTTTTTTAACAGCCTGTAGCCACAGAACACAAGAAGTGAGGGGACAGGAAATGAAAACCATCCTATCCAATTTAATTTTAAGGAGAAAGGAGATAGGAGGAATGTGAAGTTCACAGCTGGGATTTCACCGGAGTAGAGGAAATAATACACCTTAAACAAAAGTGTCACAGTGTCTTTAGTGACTGCAGACTTTCGCTTTATGTCTTATCTGGAAGACAAAACCCTCTGCAGGTCAGTGCTCTTTTCATCGTCCTGCAATAACAATCTGAGAATTCATGTTAGAGGGTAAAATACAAGCTACCAGATTAACTTTTTTGCTTCCTGAGGAATCTAGATATTCCTTAGAGTTTTGCAATGCAAATACCACCTGGCCATCACTGATAAGTTATGAGAGTATCGCAGTAAAAGGTGGAAGCATGCAGCAGATGTTTGAAAGTGCCAGTGCAGAAAAATACCAGAGGAAAGGTTATCTTCCAAAAATGTTTATTCCTGTTGCGTAGAGTATCTCAACCCGTATCTGCTTGCTTATCCATAGTTCTGTAGTGACTGGAAATGTTTAGATGTCTTAGGATCATTTGGGCAATTTTCTCTCTCTGGGAATGAGCTTTTGTATGCGAGGTACCAGCTGAGGATGAAAAAATGCGAATTGCACTTTACAGCTCTGAAGTGGCCTGAGGGTGTAAGCAAAAGTAAAAGAACCAGCAATGGAGACAAAAATGTGTAGTTGTGACTGACATGGAAGAAACAGGAAGGAAGGAAGGAAGGAAGGAAGGAAGGAAGGAAGGAAGGAAGGAAGGAAGGAAGGAAGGAAGGAAGGAAGGAAGGAAGGAAGGAAGGAGAGTACCAAGAGAAAACACTTGTTGTATTTGCACTGTGCTTGACTTTTTGAGAGCTCCTGTGAAGCTGTGGCCACTGAGCAAATACTTGGTGTGGTTAAAGAGAGAAATAGCTGCAGCCATAAGCGGAGCATTTCTGATGAGGAGGGTCAGATTGGTGGCAATGGGGTGTGACCCAAAGAAAGCCTGCCCCTCTAACTGCCATATGTGTTTGTTTGTAAGAAAATCAGGTTTGCACTATAGATGTATTTTTATGAAGGGGAAAAGAGGAGCTAGGATATTTTATTCTGATTTGTGTAGTTGTATCCTTTTCTTCCACTGGGTTTGTGAGTGACTTCTTTAGCTTTGGATAGTGTAGTCCTTCAATAAGTGGTTAAAGCAATGTTTTGAATGCATAAAAAGAAGGATGAAAACCACTTATGGAAACTCTCTTTTGTACCTTTTCTTTACATTTGAAAGGAAACCAAGGGTCTTTTTCTGTAAATGATTCATCAGGAACCACAACAGCCATGTTCAGAGCTTGAACAACCTCTTCTTCTGCACAATTCTTCCATAAATCACGCATTTACTTCTGACTTCCCTGGCAAACCTGGGCAATGTGCTGTGCTTTTTACAGGTGACCTTCATGCCTCCCATGTCAACTTATAGCTCCCAAGCTATTTCCAAACCTCCCTAGGATGTTTGTCATAGGTTAGGAAGTCTGTGGGGCTGCGGAGAACTATAGTGAGAAGGCGTGTGTTATATCATGAGTGGTTTCTACACATTCCCAGCAAAAGGAAATTATTTTGAACAGCATAGTCTGCCTTGCTTTGTGTTGCTAGGGCATAAAGCTGTCAAATGTTCTGCAGTTTGAAGAGGACAGCAACACTGACAACTGCAGGGATTTCAAATAGATACTGACTTCTCAGTTATGTAGAGAAGAGCCAGTATTATTAATTTCCTGGTCAAAAAGAGTGGGAACTGAGATATCCATTGGCTGGTGAAAACCTTTGGGATACAGGCATAAAGGTGTTGACCAAGTCAGTCTCTGTGCTGTGGAGAAACAGTCATTCAGCTGGAAGCTGCGGCAGCAGCAGCCACAGCTGAGCTGTCCACTGCCCTAACCCACTGTCAGTCCTGCCGCAACAGAAAGTGGGGAGGACTAGATCTGACCCCATTTCAGCAAAGCAAGTAGAGCTGGGAGAAGCAATGGCCAACTGGCCTTTCAGTGGTCAGAAATGAAGGTCTTCTCCTTACCTACAAAGGGAGAAGCAGATGGAGATGTGCCAGGAGGGGAAGAAAGAGAATGATTCTGGTAATCTCTGTAAAGATTCTGAACCTGGGACAGGCCAACCCTGTTGTGTATATAAACTAAGGAATGAGAGGCTGGAGCTGAGAAAAGGGACCTGGGGGTCCTGATTGATGGCAAGTTGAACATGAGTCAGCAGTGCCCTGGCAGCCAGGAGGGCCAACTCTGTCCTGGGGGGCATCAGGCCCAGCATTGCCAGCCAGGCAAGGGAGGGGATTGTCCCGCTCTGCTGGGCACTGGGGTGGCCTCACCTCAAGTGTGGGGGCAGTTTTGGGTGCCATAAAAAAGACATTAAGCTATTAAAGAGTGTCCAAAAGAGGGCTGCACAGATGATGTTGGGGCTTGAGGGGATGCCTGATGAGAAGTGGCTGAGGTCACTTGGTCTGTTCAGCCTCGAGAAGAGGAGACTGAGGGGAGACCTCACTGCAGTTACAACTTCCTCATGAGAGGTAGAGGAGGGGCAGGCACTGATCTCTGCTCTGTGGTTAGCAGTGACAGGACTGAAATGGCATAAGGCTGAGTTGGGGCAGTGGTGGTGGTGTGAGGGTGTGTGTGTTTAGGTTAAATATCAAGAAAAGGTTCTTCACCCAGAGGATGGTTGAGCACTGGATCAGGCTCCTCAGGGAAGTGGTCACAGCACCAAGCCTGACAGAGCTCAAGAAGCATTTAGACAACACTCTCAGGCACATGTGTGACTCTTGGGGATGTCCTGTGCAGGACCAGGAGTTGGACTTGATGATCCTGATGGGTCCCTTCCTACTCATCGTATTCTGTGATTCTCTGAAGGGAAGGAACAGAGATGTGTCCTTGAAGATGGGACATTACCATGTTTAAAATGTTAGACAGTCCAAGATGTACATTTTTCTCAGGACTGCCAATAGCTGGAAGCTAAAGATGTGGAAAATTATGTGTTATCCATAACACATATCCATACCATAGCTATGGAAAGGTCTCCAGCAACTGACAGTGTGAAAAAAACCCAACAAAACTTGACTGTCTTTTCTTTTCTTTCATAAATGTCAAGGTCTGTCATACAATTCTCTAATACTTGTTTTGAGTTCATGTTCAAATACTCCGGGGGAACACTTGAAATCCAGCAGCTGAGACAGAGAGAAAGGGATCAGATAGCATGAGAAAGCTAAAATTATTTCAATGGAGTTTTGCAAAAGAGACCAAGCTGGTGTCTCTCACAGATCGGTCAAGTGATGCCTGGACCCGGTGTGAATCAAATCTACTGATGATTTCTTTGATATATAGTCCCATCTCCTTCTCTGCTTTCCTACTATGTGAGCTTTTTTATCTTCTCCTGTCTGGCACTTTGTTTGCTTTCCCTTTAGAGAGAGATGAAAATGGTCTGAGGACTCATTACTATGTCCCCAAGGCAGCATTGGAATGAAGACAAGGGACATCATTGTTGAAAGACAGTAAAATGATGGGATGTAATGAGAAATACACTCAGGGAACGCCAGCTAATGCTCACAGCCCTCTCAAGGTAGTTTTAGCACAGAGAATCTTGAATTTGTTGCAACCAATCATCCTGAAATCATTATGGTACTTAACGAATGAAGAGTTTATAGCCATGCATACTTTCTTATATGCTTAATGAAGAATGAAGAAAGGAATACTGCAAAGGCAAAAGAAATTTCTGTTTAAGATCAATAAAAAATTAATAAAGTTAAAATAGGACTATAGATTACCTGAGATGTCATTTCAAATGAGTGCCATCTACTTGATATAACCAGGACTCTCTTCTAAAACAGGTCTTTGGAAGCATATTGACCAAATATTAGCTTATTTAGGAGTTTTATAGGTCACTTGTTGCTACTTAGTTGTTCTCAGGCAACCACATGCCTACTCAGGGAAGCCAAACAGATGCCATTATCAGAAGGTCTAATATGAAGAGATGATGTGACGTGGTAGCCTGGGCCCAGCAGAGGTACGGTCAGTGTGTTCAGGACAGAACATCTCACCTCTGTGCAAAGATAACCAAGGGTATTTCAGATAATTTCTGGATCGGAAGCATGATGGTAAGCTAAGAGATTATCTCACCACCCTTTCAGTACACCACAGAAGTAGCTGGATGACACAGTCAATACGTTTTCTGTAAGGTGAAAATACTAGTGACACTTCTGTGTTTTCTTCCTATTATTATTCAGAGCCACACTACCCAGCAGCTGCAGCTTCCAGAGAGTCCAGCTGAGGCTCAGCATTATGAACTAATCTCACTGTACCTTCAGGCATTGTTTTAGCATGCATCTCTTGTTCTTGTAGCTTAGCTAAGACAGAAGACTGTCACTGAAGTCTGACTCCCCTGTTTTATGTGAGCAGGCAAACTTAGTCTCAGGAAGAACTACAAGACTAAGTGACAGGACCAACAGGACCTGCACATGTTGAAACATTTGCCGTTCTAGCAGCCCCTCCTGTAGAATGATAAACAAGAGGGGATTGTTTCATTCAGACTTTGCAGGTCTGTTGCATGAGTAGAGGGAGGCAAGGGGACAATCTGCAGACTTCCTAGACAGTCTGGGTGTTCTCTCCCCCGTGAGTCATTTTGCTGGCTGGTAGTTCCTCTGCCATGTTCCTTCCTTACTCATCTACTCACACTGCTGCTTGATTGAGCTTACCTACCAGTGCTTCATGTTTTTATCACTGAGCTATTTAGGAGGCAATACTGCCATTTGCACAGCTCTGCTTATTCTGAAGATATTTACAATCTTTTTCTCTTGCTATGCACTACTCTTTTCTATTGTTTCTTACTTTCTTACTCTTACTCTCCTACTGCTCGCTACTCTTTCTCTTCTCTTTGTTTAGAATTGAAGTGAAATTCGGGTCGACACTTAAGTAGAAACTGTTGTAAAAATATTTTGGATTACATCTACACCCACGAAATTACCTGCAAGTTCCATGAATCTTTCTTCAGTAGCCTGGAGTACCTTCTTTCTGTGGTTTTGCAGGATGACCGACCCCAAACCAACCTCTCTTCTCACTACCTGCATTTCTGGGAACATACTGCACACTCAGCCACATCTTTTATTAAGCAACAAACACCTCCTCACAGGCTGGCCTATTAGTAGTGACGGGAACATTATACAAATATTTGCCTTTTGTTTTCTGGCAGTTTTTGATTTCCTGCAGCACTTTCTTGATGACTGCTTTTGCAGTGTGCTCTGATGAACAGATGTAACACTTCTGTAAGGACATACAATCACAAACACTTTCCTACTACTCACTAGTTCTTTAAGCAGTTTAGCAGAAATTCCATACATTCTCTAATCTTTTCATTCACTCTTTTTTCCTGTTTCTCCTTGAGTAGTGTCACTTTCCAGTAGTCACTAGCAGCTCATCTAGCATCAGCAGCTACACAGTAGCACACTATTTCCATTTTCAAGAACCTGTTTCTATAAATAATAGGAATCCTTTCATCACATAAAATTCTCTTTCATCTTTGTCAGTCACTGATTCCAGTCCAGTGACCTTTTCACTTCCCTTTACAATGAGCCTGTTTACAAACATAAACCATTTCTTGCTTTCATCTCACTTGCATCGTCCATCTCCGTTCTCTACCCTTGCAAGGACAGTGTCACATCACATCTTACTGCTGTGTTTTTATTTCTTTATTTGGACCTGGGCTTACGTCTCTTTTTTCTTTTCCTTTCATCCCTTCACAGAGGTACCTGCAGTAGGACTGCAGGAATACAAGATCATAAAATGGTTTGGGTTACAAGGAACCTTAAAATTCATCTAGTTCCAACTCCCCTGCCATGAGCGGGGATGCTTTCCTCTAGACCAGGTTGCTCAGAGCTCTATCCAGCCTGGCCTTGAACAATTCCATGGATGGGGCATTCATAGCTTCTCTGGGCAACCTGTTCCAGTGCCTCACCATCCTCATAGTAAAGAATTTCTTCCATATATCTAATCTAAACCTGCCCTCGTTCAGTTTGCAGCCATGACCCCTTGTCCTGTCACTACGAGTCCTTGTTAAAAGTCCCACTCTGTCTCTCTTGTAGCCCCCTCTAGGTTCTGGAAGGTGCTCTGGTGTCTTCCCAGATCTTTCTCTTCTCCAAGCTGAACAACACCAGCTTTCTCACCCTAGAGAAGTGCTCCAGTCCTGTGATCATCTTTGTCGCCTTTCCCTGGACTCACTCCAACAAATCCATGTCCTTCTTTTGTTGGGGACTCCAGAGCTGGATGCAGCACTGCAGATGGGGTCTGAGCAGAGCAGAGCAGAGCAGAGCAGAGGGGCAGAATCCCCTCCCTTGCTCTGCTGGCCTTGTGGCTGTAGATGCAGCCCAGGACACGTTTGGCTTTCTGGGCTACATGTGCTGGGTCATGTCCAGCCTCTGATCCGCCAGCACTCCCAAGTCCTTCTCCACAGGGCTGCTCTCACTCCATTCTCTGCTCAGTTTGTATTCATGCTTGGGATTGACCCAACCCATTTGCAGGACCTTGCACTTAACCTTGTTGAACTTCATGAGGTTTTCATGGACTCACCTCTCAAACCTGTCATCCTTTCCCTCCAGCATGTCACAGCATACACAGCTTTGTATTGTTGGCAGATTTGCTAACTGGGAAATTCAGAATTTTGACATTTCTCCCAGTGGAAGAAAGCACAAACTTAGGACAAGAGAACCCCAGTCAACATGATGCTACTGCCATAGAACATCGTTATGTTATTTGATCCTGTGAGATTCTTGCAAATTCTTTTGCAATAGTCTCTGAAACATCAAGTTCAATTTAATTTAAGTGTTAAATACAGCTGTGGCTTCTTTTCCTTTGTTGAAAGCTGTATGTCACACATTCTTGTGTGGCAAAAAGGAGGTTTCTGATTGAAGAGCAGCTCAGCATGTTCCTGTAATTAATACAGGAGGAAACTCAAATCTTAGTTCGGAAATGCTCGAATACCTTCAAACACAGAGATGTTCTGACAGCTGGGCATCCAGTGGGAATTCTGGATAAGAAATAGATACAAATGAAGTCATTTTTCTTCAGGCCTTTGCTAATGAGTACAATGGATGAGTGAAGCAGGCAGCATATAACTCAGCCAAATGGTACACAGGTCACAGGTCACACAGCTTGCTCATTGGCAGCAGTAAAATAATAGAATCACAGAATATCCTGAGTTAGAAGGGACCCACAAGGATCACTGAGTCCAATTCTTAGCCCTGCACAGGGCCATCCCCAAGAGTCACACCATGTGCCTGAGAGCATTTTCCAAACACTTCTTGAACTCTGTCAGCTCTGTGACCACTTCCCTGGGGAGTCTGTTCCAGTGCTCAACCTCCTGCTGGATGAAAAACCTTTTCCTGGTATCCAACCTAAACCTGCTGTGGCTCAGCCTCACGCTGTTTCCTCTAGTCCTGTCATGACTCATGAGAGCGAAGAGATCAGTACCTGTCCCTCTTATTCCTCAAGTGAGGATGTTGACTTGGAAGAAAGATTGCCAGGAGAGCTGCATAGGGAATATTAATCTATTAATCTATTGATCTATTCCCCTTCTGGAAGAGGCCAAATGCTACATAAATTTGAGTTGCTGCTCCACCACCCTGATTTTTGCCATATTCAGACTGCTTGTCATGACATCTATTTATTTTCATGTCTATTATGGCATCTCAGTCTACGAGACAGATGAAGGACCCAAGACAGAAGTTCCAAAGCTGGGGACTTACAGGTGCTGGTTTGTGGCACAGTCCAAGGTGGCATCTAGAGTAGGTATGTAACTAGACTATTCATGCACTTAAATCTATTGTGTTAAACACTGAATGGGAAATTGTTTTGCCTGTAATTAGGATAGCAAAGGTGCCCCTGAAGTCTTTGTGCATTATATTATTCATTTATTTTTGAATGGGTGGCTGAGGTGGACTTCTCAGCAGAATAGATAACTAGGGAGTTTATAAAAAAGCTGTTTGTTTGCATAAAGCAGCATGTGAGTGATTTCCCTGCTGAAAGCACCTTGGCTGTGTTTGGAAATAGCTGCTTGTCCCTGACAGTCAATGTTCCTGGCTGGTTTGTATCTATATGTGGTGATATGACATAGATGCCTGTGTTTGAGTAGGAGCTTTACATTATTCCTTAATAGATGACTGCTTAACATGGAGAAAAATAAAAGGCTTTGTAGTGTGACCTTTGAAGTAATTTCGAACTGGTATCAGGTTTTTTTTTTTTTTTTTTTTTTTTTTTTTTTTTTACGAGACAGCTTCTGATTTTGACCATTAAGGAATTTGAACTTTAAGGTTAAGATTTTAGAGTCTGGATGATGTGTCTGGAAGTGGTCAGGCAAGGCGTTGCCTACATACCATAGTTTAAAATCCACAATTAATGATTCCAGCAAGTTAGAAGACACAGAAGTGGGTTTCATTCTCTCTAGATTTAGTTGTCTGGAAGCCAGGATCTAATCTATTTTATCCCTGCTTCTTCAGCCAATGAAGAAATATGGCCTCTTGAAAACACAATATACTCTGACTAAAGCAGGTGTCTAATTGGTGTCAAAATGATGAATCAAATGTCAATGTGCTCTAAAGCTTCATGTTTGAGTTATGCAAGATGAATTGCCCTCTGGAGTTTCCTGCCTTGGTCTTTTGACAGTGAAACTTGGACAGCTATCTAAGTGTGCTGATGGTTGCACTTAACGCGTGGAATCCCTATCAGAAACGATAACTATGAAAATACTGTGCAAACAACATCTGTTTGGTACCTTTGGCCCTCTGTACTGCTAACACTGTTGAAGAGTGAGGGGTCAAATGAACAGTCCTTCTGGGAGTAAATGCTCCTAGTTTCTGCTCAGAAGGATGTAAAGAATATGAAACATTTTGCTTTGTATCACAAGCTCAACAAACTGGAAATTTCACTCACAGCAGCACCTGTTGGCATAATGGCACACCGGGTTAGCTGTTTTCAACAAGTACAAACAGTTTAACCTTAAAGCTGGAGCCAAGTATAGCTTTCTGTTGAATAAACTACAGTTTGTTTTTCTATTGAGATTAGAATAGGTTTAAGCCCTTAAATTTTCCAACTTGCAATTTCCTTGCATAGCCAAACTTCTCTACTTCAGTTATTGTTGTGAGAATGAATTGTTTAATATTTTTTAATCTCTTTGCGTGGTAAGTATTGAAACATATGGACACATCACACAGTTAGAATGAAGCACTGTGCATTGTATGGGTGTCTATTTCAGGTCTGGTAAAGTACTGCCTCATAACACAGATTCAAATACACTGAAATCTGTCTGTTGTGTCTGCAGCTACATTCTGAAGGCTATGTTTTCTAGCAAATTATTTCTGCAGAGGATTTAATGTTTTCCATAAATAGGTAAATATATTTTAAAAACATAAAAACCCCCAACTGATACTATATTTAATCCAAAATTTAGATAGGCTTTAGTTCATAGCACATTTCTCCAGTCTGCAAGGGTCTAGGATGCCCAGCCTCCTCTGGTGAGAAGACACCAGAAAGAATCTGAGATGTGAAAGATTCCCACTTGGGCTTACAGAATGGTCTGTGCAGTGTCATGAAGAGATGAAGACATTCACCACAGAAGCTATATCAGCTGGGTAGAGAAAACAGTATGAAATCAATTTTGATTTGGAATCTTGTGTTTTACAGCACCTCAGGAAAAGAAGATGTAATTTATCTGCACATGGACTTTTTGTAGTGAAGACTTCTGCAAACACACAATTTCATTTGCCAGTCATCTTACATACTTGTACATGACTATACCTGCCAGACACAGCTGGTCACATATCTGCAGGTATACAAGCTATGACTCTGAAAACACTTAAATGTGTGCCTGATGTAAATAGTGCTAATAGTACCATTGATGCATGTTGCTGCTTCAGTGGGCAGAATTCAAGTAGGTGCCTAAAGGCCATAGATTACACAGGACCTGAAATACTTACCTCTTCACACAGAGTTGCACTGGAGAATTACATGTCCTGAGTGACTCTGCAGAAACACCCCAGAAGTGTCCACACCAGCATTGCATGCAGGGTCACAAAAAACACCACAGGGACAGACAGCTACTTTTAGCTAGAAATCATTAATACTATAAACTGTCTCCTCAAATAAATTATTACTAAATTTAAAATAATTCGTATAACTTTTCCAGCTTTCCATTAAATGGACTGATACAGTTTTAGTTCTGTGGAGGTGTTTTTCAGCTGTGTGCATTACTGAAGACTAAGTACTGCACACAAATTAATAACACAAACTTTGAATGTAGTAGTAAAAGGATTAGTTTGGGTTCTTTTTTCTTTTTTTCTGTGTTGGAAAGCTATTTAATTTTCATAGTGCTCTCCTCTGCTCACATATTTCTTCTTTTTTTCTTTTCAAGAGTGGCTTTTGGGGTGAAGCTTGAATCCTGCTGTAGTGGATCTTCTCTTATACACTTTGCATTAGCAATTTCCTGCTTCACTGCTTCTTCACTATGAGACAAGCTTTAAGATTTAGTGATCTTATAGCAGAGTTGAATAACAGCACTTCCATTTCCTTTTACAAAAATTGGCATCTCTCTTGCCCTAGTCACTCAGATGCACCTAAACAAAAATTGCAAGAGAAAGGAAAAAGTAACATCAGACTTTTTAACAGTAGCTCTTGGGCATCTGTATTTTTTTGAATATAAGAACAAACAAATTGATGCATTTGAAGGGAATTTTTTTCCTTCTTCACATCATTTTATCCCTTTGGCATTGGTTTTATTAGCATAAAAGGGGTTTGTAGAGGCTTTTCTTGTGTGGAAGCTGTAACACAGTGGTGATCTTATCTTTCTCTGCAGCTTTTCTACTTCCGTTAAAGCCATTTGCTGATAGAGGAGTAGACCTGTGCACAGTCAACGATGGGGGTGTAGTAACCATTTGTGAGGAATGTACTTCTTGTACTCCTTTTTTTCTAACTTCTTTGCTTTTTTTTTTTCCTTTTCTTTTTTTTTTCGTATTAAATACTTAAGATCTGTTTTTCTTTATGATTCCCGCGGACCATTAAGCTGAACTTTCCACACATCTCTTTCCTTAGTGGAAAAAATTTGTTTAGAGCACATGTTTAAAGGGTCTACATTTTAATTTACTGACATTGAACTTCACTTTACATTTTGTTGCCACTCTACATGCAAGCCACTAGTAAATGAGGTCTCTTTGCAACTTTTCACTGCCATCTTAATTTTTTTCCAGTCCTCAATACTTTTGTGTCATGATCATGTGCCAATCTTGGCACACCGGTATAATGTTCCTTCCAGACCATTTGAAAATCTGTTGAGCACCAAAAATGCCTACATGGATCCCTACGAGCCCCCTGGTTCAATCTCCCCATTGTGAAAAACTTTAATCCATAACAAGGCCTCCACCTTCCTCCAGGCAAGCAGAGTGTTTTCAAAACCCTTATGGAGAGAATTTAACCAAACTTTTTACGAAATTCTCACATTCCTACTACACTGCAGTATCCTTGTTTACATATTGTCTCTTCAAAGAAATGTAGTAGATTTATGAAGCATTACTTTTCACCATGAAAGTCATACTGACCCTTCTCCAACATATCATGTTTATTTCTGAGTCTATATATTCTGTTCTTTAGTATAGTTTCTACAAATTTACCCAAGAGGGGAAACAGATTTACTAGGTTCATGTCAACAATTATTTAAAAAAATTGGCATCAAACTTAACATCTCTGGTACCAGTGTATGTTTTAAGATACGAAATGGAGTTGGCTCCTCAGCAATTTCATACATTAATTCCTTTAGGTATCCTGAGTGAATGTTTTTTAGTTCTGGAACCTGATTTGTTACAACTTATTTTGTAATTTTTTTCTGTGGTATTTTTTTGTAACATTTCAGTTTGAGACAGATCATCATGTTCTTATCCCATATAAAGTGCTCTGTTGCCTGGGCCTCCCTCAGATCTTCCACCATGAACAGCAGTGGAAAAATTCATTAAACATTTTCAACCTTATCTTCCATGAGCATTCCTTTTACATCTTGATCATATATCTGCCTGACTAACTAGCTTGCAGCCTTCCTACTTCTGATGTTTTTGAAAGGAAGTTTTTTTATGAAATATTTTTATGCCTTCAGCAAATTGCTCCTAAAAAATATTTTGGACTTCCTTGTGGTTTTCCGTAAGCTTTCAAGTTTTTATGATCTCTTTTTCTCACTTGGATAAAACTTCTTTTTTTTTTCTTTTTTACTTTTGAAATCTTTCTTCACCCTGTTGTATAACTGACTTGTGATTGTGTTCCTTTTAAAGTTTTGTGATAGTAATTATTGGCTTACTTAGAACCAACCTCTAACAGGACATCTTAAAACAATTTTCACACCATGCAAAATTTTTTTGCCCTTTTGCCTCTTTCTTAGCTTTCTCTTTTTTAGAGAGTTCTCTATTTTGAAGTCAAATACCTTTCACATTAATTCTTTCAACTCTTTTGCTCCTATCAACATAGTCACTGTGCCTGTAATATAAGGTTCTATTATGTCCCTTTTGCAGCCAGTTTGAAGTAGGCCACTGCTTGGGCCTGAGTCAATAATAGCTTTTTCTGGTGAGGGCTCTCCAAGCTGTTATGTCATGCAATCATAAGCAGGCAATAGCTCCAGTCCTCAGCCCTGAGAAGAGGCCACAGCAGGTACCTCTGACACCCTTCTGCACAACAGCAGTTCCTGGGACTCTTGAACCTCTAGGAAGGTTTCTTCAGGCTGTTAATAGCTCACTGACCTTGTCACACGTTGCATGATCTCATCCCGCCACTGTGATGAAAGGGTCCTGTTCGATTCATCTTGCATCAGAAGGAGGGAACGTCTGAAGTAAACCAAGATTCAGAAGCAGAAGTCTTTCCCTGGGATATTTAGCCCAAGGAGGAGGAAGTTGTAATCTAATGCCAAATATTTATTCCTTGCTAGGAAGGAATCCTTGTTTCTCATTTCCCTAGCTGTGGCTGTGAACAAAGAACAGACTCTCTCTGTTAGTCCTGGAGATCATGATGCTGTCAGGCTGTGTCTGTCAAGAGCGTCCCAAAGCTCTGAATGCTCCAGCATCCAGCCCCTCTCAGGGAACTTTCTCCACTGTTTATTCTTAGCTGTCCATTCTGGAGCTGAGTCTCATGTCATGAACAGGGGTACCTGCTGCCTGTAAAGGGACTGGGAAATTACAGGTGCTCTGGGTGTTTGAATCACCTTGGATTGTCATCATGGAGGTGAGGCAGCTCTGTTTCCAGGGGCTGTCATGCATATAGTCCTTTCTTAATGAGAATTTATGAGTCCTCTGAGGGACAGAGGGGAGAGAGCCTCCCTTCCAACAGCATGGAAGTCAGATACACACACAGGGATAAGCTCCAGAGCCTTGGCAGAGCCGTGGACTTGGTGAAGAGGAATGCCATTCATTTAGATAGAAAGAGAGAGAGGTATAACACTACAGAGCCAGAAAGACTATGTGCTTTTTTTACAGATATTTACTTTCCTTTACTTTTATTTATTTAAAAAAAAGATTTAAAACTTCTTTATAACTGTTTCAATTAATCAGTGAGCTGGTTCTAGTTTGGTTTTTCCTTCCTTCTTATATAGATTTCAGCTATTCCAGAGTTCCAAAAATTAACCTTTCTGCCTTTGCTGCTTTCTTAACCTTGCTTTTCAAATGTATCTTTTCTCTGTCTCTATGGCAGTTTCAGAGTACTCTTCCTAGCCAAGATTTTGTTTTCTCCCTTTGATATTGATGCTATCATGGTCCAGAGCTACCACGTCCTCTTTGATGTTGTATAAGAAACTGTCTAGAGCCTTCAGAGGTCCAATGCTCTTACGCATGGCCTGCAAAACACTGGCCAGGTTTCCATGGCTTTGGAAACTGGATTATCTGTGTACTTGACAATTGAATCTTTCTGTAGTGTATCTCTTTTACAATGAAAGCTAGATTCCTTGTCCACTGAGCGATATCCTTGGTGAAAAAGAATACTTGGACGTCCTAGGGTTAAGGGAACCCATGTACTGGAGAAATTTGCTCTTTTCAGATGAGTGGTGCCCTGATGTAGGACTGTTTATTAGCACGGGTGCTGTAGCCCGCAGCTGGGACTGTGCTGTCTCCACGGGCATTGGTGGTGCTCTTCTGTCTCACCAAGTTCTTTCCATTTGTCAGGTTTGCCAGGGCCAGGAGCTCGGTTGCTGGGAGCACACTCCATCTGCTCAGAGGGCAGATAATTGTACAGATGATACCTGTGCATTAAGTGAATCAAGTAACTTCCGCTCTCCTTCTGCTCTCATTAGATAGTTTGCTCCAAGCTTCTACAAAGGAGATAGTTAATTAAGGGTAATTAATCTACTGTTGCAGTGCCCAGCACTCAAATGGAAACCAAACAGCAACCTATTTATCACTCTTTCAGACCAGCTTTATACTGAATCCAGTTAATGTTGTTAAAGCTGTGGATTTAATTCAAACTAGGAATTTGAACTACCACGCTCAAGGATTTGCTAAATTTTAATCAGTGATGCTTAAACTGAGCAAATTCTAAAACTGTATGTCTGTTTTGTCTACGTACACTGTACCATGCTGACAAAATTTTAAATTAGCTGAACTTAAAATCTAATTAAATTACACAATTCCCAACCTGTCTCAAATTTAAATGTAATTCCCCCTTAAGACTAGCTGATGTGTAGAATCCAAATTCACGGAATTTATTTTACTGCAGTGTTTGAAACTCATCAGGTCAGAAAAACAGGTTTTATCCTAAACAATCTGTTCTTATTGTGGAATATGTATTTTATACTATATATCTAAAGCTGAAAACAATCCGAACTTGAAAAAAATAGTACATCCATGTTCTGATGTGTACATAGATGCCTATGTAATTAGCATGTGCTTGTCTTAGAAGAGTATTGTCCTTCATCTTTAAATTGTCCTCCTCTGTAAAGACAAAAATGAGATCTGCAAGCTTCAATTTACCTGGGGAGCTGGAGTGATCATGGCCACCTTGCTAGATTTAAACACCATTGCTGTTTAAATCAGGCTTCTGTCAGCATCTGATAGTCTCCTTAAATCTATGTGTAGAAATAAAACCATGGACACATCTTATGTCCTCAAGAGGAAGATGAATCTTCTGAAAATGTGCTTCTTACAATTATATTTTATGATCCTATTACCTTATGAGTGGAACACTACATAAGCTCAGCACCTTTGAAAATAACATAATATATACTATCGACAGATGACAAGAAACGAAAGATTAGTCAGCACAGATCTGTAGGAAGTATAGGATGAGAAGTAAAAGATGGATCTGTCAGTAGGGTAATTGGTTGACTCTCCAAAACAGGAATCCCATTTTAAAGCCTGCTATATGATGCTTGCCTGGCAATGCATGATCATCTGAGACATAATTATCCAGGACTGATTTTGATCTTATTAGTGAATTCTGCCATAGCATCCTGCAGATTTTTTAAATTCATGTGTCATTTGTGGGTTTCATGGATTTTCACACTCATGGAAATTGAGCCACTTGGTCTCCCTTGGTTTAATTTGTTTAATTTTTTTTTATATCCTCCAAATGTCCTTGTTGTCATCACAAGTCTTGTACAGCTGAGGAGGGCAGTTTCACAGTAGAATGTGAAGTTAACTAGTCTGGGGAACTGGACTTTCCACCCCCAAATCACAGCTCAACAGGAGCAGTCTGAGTATGAGCTGATCTGCAGCTCTTGCCAGTGTACTGCCACTGCTGCTGACATCCTTGTGCCTTGTACATTTTCCTTTTCAAAGATATGCCTTCCCTGTTTAAAATTGTTATGTCCTCTGTGATATGTGTCAATGAAATTGACCAGTTTTGTTTTGGGTGATGTATATCTCTAAAATTCCAGCTTTAAGAAGTCCACTTATCTGTTGGTGGAAAGCACTTACCACCAAGGTACTCCGTGTGAGTACAAGGAGTCCTTGTAGCAACGTGGAAGGGTTCTGCTCAGGAGCTGTGATCCTATTGCTGGGCTGATAACACAGCCTCAGACTGCAGCAAGACAGATCCTGGTGGGCTTAAAGGAACGATCTTCACAAGCAGAGTAGTCAAGACTGGAATAGATGTCCGGGTATGGTGATGTTTGCTTATGTTGATACATTCCATGACATTGTTAAATAAGAATGGTGGTTTAAACAAAAAGACATATATCCTTGGTGCTAAATTACATGGTGTAAGATAGAGCAGTGCTTATGTACTTCAACATGGCCTATTGCAAAGCCTCCCTGGGGATCTGTCTGCACACTGCTTTGGGGGACATCCTTAGAGTAACACCCAAGTATCAGCCTTGTGTGATGGGTGCTATTCTCTACCAGCAAAAGCTGTCATTTTCTTATGAAAAGGGCAGAAGTTAGTTTAAGATCTAAGATGAAAACTCTCTTCCACCTCTCAGTTTGTTATGTTTATGGACTGCTGCATGGATAACTGGCTACTTTTGCTTGGCGAGGGTGATGTTGGACGCCTTTTGCGGTATTATGCTGCGCCACAAGGTGGCACTGGAAGATTGCTATAATCCAGCGTAATTAACACCATCACCCCGCAGTCTCCGACAGAGAAAGCACGGATTTTTGTATTAAATGCTGTAAACCTGGGAATTGGTTATTTTTCTTTCTTCTGATTTTTGATTCACTTAAAATTTTTAGTGACGTTTTCTCAAGAGTGAAAGGGAAATGTGTCGGTGTGCAGTGTAGCTTTTGCAAAGGCACAGCAAACTAACTCGACAATTCGACATCCCTTTGTTTTTCAACATGTATTCGTTAATACTGGCGATCCTAACAGCTATCTCTGTTTTTGTAGCGAAGTGTTCATACCTCAGCAGCAACTGCAATGCAAAAGTGGGAACTTAATTTCCTTTGTAATTGCTTTGATATGTTGTCTGAAGCTTTCTCTTCCCTTATAAAGTAAAGTTGAAGATCTATTTCAGGTTTTCCTCAAAGGTGAAAGTTCTCTCAAGGTTTGTCCACTTCCTATAGATTTCACAATATTCTAGTCCAAAATATCTCACTTGGTTTTAATACCAGATGTAGGCTTGGGTAAACAAAAGCAGTTAATTACTGTACTATTATTACAGGTGAAATGTGACACATTTTTGCATGGCTTTACAAAGTATATAGCTCCTTCACATATTGCCACATTTCTTTCTGATCCTCTAAATACTGAAAATATCTAAGCTGGTTCGTAGTTGAGTAAGGTAACAAACTGTCATTCATTTGAGTGGGCTATTGTCTAACTGAAGACTGTCTTTTACACCTATGACTAAGAGAATGCCCTCTAGCTAACAAAGAAAATAAAACGCGTTGGAGCTTTTTAGTCCTAAATACTGAAGCTGCAATGTAACATGTAGATCATGAAGTGTAAACTGCCTTGAACGGTTTTAAAAATATTCCTTGCTGGTCTTAAGACCTTACCACATGAAATAATTTACTACATTGGAGACTTAGAAAAAATTTGTCTTTAAAAGTTCTTGTTGCTGGAAGACATATCCAAAGGAGACTTCTCACAAAAGTTCAACTCCACCTTGTTCAAAGTAAGTCCCAATACTTTGATTTATCTGATGATGAATAGACTGGCCACCCAAATTTACAGGTCTGAAACACAAAAGGCAGAGTTTTTCTGAATAGTTTCCTGATAGCTCATTTTGTCTTGTAGGTAAAACAATATTAAGTTATTTGTTATGAAAGGTAAAACATCCCCCTCATGTTCTGCTACTCACAGAACTTGAGGCAAAGTCAGTGTGGTTGGTAATTTACAAAACCATCACGAAGCAAAAGCAATGTGAAAGGGTGCAGAGCTCCATAAAACACACTGAACACTCAGTCAGAAACTGGTTTCTTCCTAGCTACAGCCAGTGGCAGCTGTATTTGACATGAAGGGTCCAGTGTCTGAGCTCAGGCTCTTCTATCTGAGATAATTTATACTTTTGTCAGCTGCTTTCTTAAAATAGAAAAAGGTTCCTTTTGGACACAGCAATTCCAGTCATTTACCACCTGTACTTCCCTTCCTGAGGTCCACAGAACTGTTTACTGCAGCTTGTGAAAGCTGCTGCCCCAGCCTGGCTCCCCGTGAGCAGGTGAGTGTAGAGCAGCAGACCCAGCACCCGCTGCCTGTCAGCCTGGCACCGATGTGCTTGCCACAAACCCCGCGGGGTGGAAGGGTGGGTGGAAGGAGCTGCCTCCAGAGCCTCCTGTGTGATGGCTCTGGCATCAAGAAGAACCCGACTGGGCATGCAGCCTGATGTCGTGCCCTGCTTGGCTGCTGCCGCAGCCACTCCACAGAGTGACAAGTAAATTCTGGCTTCAGGACAGCATTGCTGTTGGGTGTACGCAGTCAATACAGGATGAAGGAGAAAAAAAGGAGCAGAAGGAAAGATACTAAGGAGATCTGCCTTCAGTGATCTTAACACTGCATCAGAGTTTATTCGTGCTTATCATACAGTAAATGGAAAATAGTTGATTGCTGCTTCACAAGGTGTGGCTTCACAGTGTTGTTTTGGCACATATGATGTAGAGCCAGAATGTCCTTCCCTGGCAGGTTTTTGGGGTGAAGTTTCACCATTCTTCCTCATTCTCTGTGGAATGTCCTTCTGCCCTGAATGCTCAAGGTTTATGCGGCTCTCTGACTCAAGCCTTGAAAAGCAAACTGCTCCCAGGAGCCAAGGGCAGCTGCTTCAACAGTGCCCTGGGCTGCAAGCATCCCTCCTTCCTTTGGCTCAGCAGGCAGCCCAAGAAGCCTTCAGGGACTTCCTTGCTCTCTTCCTCACCATCACACTGAAAGAAGGAAAACTGGCTTTGCAGACTCTCCCCTACATCAGTTTCTACTTCAAGACAATTTAAGTCTCATATTTTAGCTCTCTGGTATAAAGCCTTCCCAACTGACACGATATACATTGTGTTATTTTGCAATTAAAACCCATACTCATAGACATAGAAATTTTAATAAAACTTTTGTTATCAAGTTTTATTATTCCAACAAGTGTTACTGTCAGCTAATAATCCCTAGAGTGGTCATCATGAAATATTCTAATAATTGGATTTTAATTAAGCAATTCACTTAGTCCTACACTATTTTTGAAATCTAATTATGTCTTCAAGAAACTCACTCAAATTGTGGTATTTTCTGGACAATATACAGACTTAGTACAGACTCCTTTCTTACTTTAAATTATTTTTCTCCACTTCTTATAGCTATTATTAAAACTCTTCTATTTCCTGTATTGTGACTGTAGAAAATTTTCTAGATCTAATGGATGAAATAAAAGTGGAATGCAAATAAAAATCTCTATTATAAATATTCTGTTAGAAAAGAAGCTCTCTATACAATGAAAGTTAGAAAGATTTCTTACTTATTATATCCATGATTTCCCCACCTCCTTGAATTTAAAGGCATTATTAATGAGAAAATCCTGTAGATAAACTTGGCTGTAAGTTTTATTTATATAGATTATAATTTATGTTTTACCTCACGTATTTTTTGGGTAAAATCCTGAGTATATATGTGCACACTGAGTGTCAGCTGCAGTAAGTCTCATGAAGCCTGTAGGCTTGCTCATGTTTATATCACAGAAGCACTGAGTGGTCCAGACACAGCTGTTTGTACATTACCTTTTAGTCTTCTTTGATGCTGAACGTCACATCTCACTCCAGCGTGGTGTGAATCTTCATGACATAGTGTCAGGAGAAACAGTTAAGAACACCATGAATACAAGGCACTTCTCTTGAAGTGGTTGGAGTATTCCTGTATTTTTCCATATGGGATACAGAGAAACACCACTTTGTGGTATGCCTTTGACTGTAAGTAGGCAGAAATCAATGTAATAAAAATAAAAGTCTCACAGAGATATTTTTATATTTAGAAATAGGAATGGTACATGCAGTCATATTCTGACCTTGAAGAAATGGAAATAAAATGTAACAAGGGACTCTGTTTGTAGTATTTATACCAACCATAAAAATACTCGATTCAAACATGAAGATTTCCTTGAAACAAAAGAAATCTATTTAAAATGTGAAGAGGGGAAGGGATAAGAAGAGAAGGTCTGATGAGTTAATGGCTGGCAATATGAAGAACATTTCAATAAGATTATTTACATGAGTGATATGAGGCATCTGGCCCACACACTGTATGGTACAAATATAGAAAAGCTGTGGAGGCCATAATCTGTCATTGTAGTGCATATGCAGCTCCAGCTGAATTCAATAGTACTTCAACTTGCATATAGATAAGATAGTGGAGTTGCACATGCACTACATATGTACTATACAGTTTACAGGCTGGACACTTCATATCATTCATGTAAATAATCTTACTGAAATATTTTTCATATTGCCAAACACTGATTCATCAGACTTTCTCTTCTTATTCCTTCACTTCTTCACATTTTAAATAGATTTCATGGTTCTCTGGCCCACCTTTGCCTTCTTTGCTTTGCTTTTTTTTCCAAGCAGTTTATTTCCAAAATAAGAAATGTTGCCTCTATGAATAGGATTCCATGGGATTCAGTTCTATTTACTATTTCAGAAATAACTGTTTAGAAAGGTTAGCTACATTGTGCAGTAAGTTTAGCACAATCATTTGATATTTATCATACAGCATTGTATTTTCTTTTAGTGCCTCAAGCAATTAAACCATGTGCCCATCTTCCATTGGAACCTGTAGCAGTTATTAATCACTTGCCATTGTCTTTGGATTTTCTGCTTGTGACCCTTTCAGTTCTGCAAGCCAGGACGCTATCTTTGCAGAAACAGGGAAGATATCTAAAGGTTAGAATGTATTTCCAAGCTTTAAAAATAGTCCAATTACATTCTAAAGTCTAATTGGTCTTTTTCAAAGTCCATTGCTAAGCCCAGAATTTGTCATTCTTTAAAACCGCTCTAGCTGATACTGGTTTGATGAGGACCTTATTGTTAAGATTGCAAACAGCATCAAAATAGTTGAAATTAAAATTCACTTATTCACTGTAATAAACTAATATTCCACTTAAGCTGCTGTACCAATATTACAGAATAAGATGAAAGTCAAATGACTGTACCCAAAAATCTTAAATGTCAGATTTTTATATGCATTTTATAATTTTATTCCCTTTGAAAAAGTATCACATGTTCACAGCTGGAATACTATAGTCCGCTTTTTTTTTCTTTAATAATAAAAATGCTTAATTCAGACTCCTATATACTCCTTACTCCTTTCTTCTGGAGTGGCAGTGGAGAGAAGGAACGATCCAAGCAGCATTTCTGAAGGAAATCTCAGTTCCACTGTAGTTAGAAAATTTGTCCCAGTGGCCTCTGGCTAAGGAGGTCAGCTGAAGGACAAAGAAAGAAGACCTCAGTTAAGCCAATGAGACCTTGGATCAGTCTGAACCTTCAGAAAACAGATTCATCCATCCTTAAGAACTTTGCCTCGAGAGCTTGTGTAATAATTCAAATAGATGCCCCACAGATCAGGCCATTTATAGGAGACCTTGCTGAATTCACAGGGTGAAGACATTTCAGTGGGATGAAGTAATGAGGAGCCATGCTTGTGATTCCCGTGGAGCCAGGAGCTCCTCCACAGTGCTCCCCTAGACAAGGTATAAGGATATGGATGATTAAAACTGGGAGAACCTTCTTTTGTTTGACCAGCTGAAGGAATAATTATTCTCCTAGGACTACTTCTTTGTCATTCTAATATGAAGGCAGTGATCAGAACTTGGGTAAACTGAATCAGTTATACATAGAGCTGAATTGCTCCTTCCTGAAGAAATCGTGTCTTCTCCAGGAACATGACCTATTGAAACTTGGCAGACTTTGCTTTTTCTGCTTCATACTAACCTGGCAATTTCATGTCTAAGATAAGAGCAACTGTGCTGGGTCTAAACAGAAAGTTATTGCAATGATCAGCAGTATGCTCCACACAGTCGATGGCAAGTATGTTCTATGCAAAGAGAGCAATACCTATCTAGCAATCTCCCTCTCTCTCTCTCTCATCTCCCTCTGGACTGTGTATTAGGTGGGGTTCTAGCCCCAGCCTCATGGAGAAGTGAGAGTGGGAGAGATAGGAAGGAAAGAGTTGCAAGGCAAAAGTCAGCTGCAATTTTTTTTTATCCTTTTGAAACAAAAAGTCCCTAGGCAGCTTTATCCTGCACTGCAACGCAGAGGCTGTCTGGAGGGGCAGGATGACAGTATGATTCCTCGCAGGCTGCACACTTCTGTTCAAAGCTGTGACATGAGCATTTTGCGTGTCTAGCAGAGTGATGGTGCTGGAAGCATATGGAGGTGTCCATCTTCCAGGTGTTTGGAGCAGAAATGGCTATGGGGGAGGGCTCTGGTGCAGCTCTTTCAAAGAGTATTCATTATATTCCCCATTCTTTCCCTGCTCCCCTTTTATTATAGTGTTCCAAACTCAGACCCCCAAATTAAAACAGTATTTTATAGCTTGATACTGAAGCCTCAGAACACAGATATCAGTTACCCTTATGTGCTCTGAGAGAAGCAAGGATTTGACAGGACAACTGAAGTCTTCCTTTTCTTTCTCGTTTTCCTCTCTGTACAGCTTACTGGCTTGTTTCTTGCTTTGGCTTTGGGAACTGATAAATCTGAGGTTTGCTATTGAGTTTGGGCATCTAGTAAGGCTGCTCTGTGCTGTTGGCATCCTCCCCTTCACCCTGTCCCAATGTCACACTAGTAATATACCGTTTGGGGGATGGAAGAGTGTATGAAAAAATCCATAGAACTCTTTGTAAAGTAGAAGGAAAAAAAGGTCAGTGAGACCTTTCCATTTGTATGACAGCTGGCAGGATAAGCCACAGCACCCGACAGGGACGAGCTTTCCAGCTTCACTCCCAGGGGCTGTCCAGCTACAGGTTCCTGCTAGCGAGGGAGAAGCAGCCCTTCCATCCTGGAGCCTGGCTCCCGCAGCCCTCTGGATCTGAGCTCCGCGATCCTGCCGCCTCCGTGCCTGACTGGCAGGCGCCCGCTGACTTCCCAGGCGGAGCAGCACTGTCGGTGCATGGGACGCCGCTGAGGGAGGTGGAAAAACTAAAATGAAAGGGAAGAAAGAGAAAGAAGGTGCTCTCGCATGCTCCTTTCAGGCAGATAGCCGGCTCTCGCGGGCAGGCAGAGAGGGAAAGGGCTGTGCCCAGGCAGCAGCGCGGGCAGCAGGGAGGGCAGGGAGGGCAGCGCCAGCTCCCGCTCCCGGGCAGAGGCAGGCAGCAGGGCGGACAGGGCAGGCAGCACGGGCAGGGCAGGATACACGGCAGGCAGCAGAGCGGATAGGGCAGGCAGCACGGGCAGGGCAGGCAGCACGGACAGGGCAGGACACACGGCAGCTTTTTTAGCGGGCAGGGCGGGCAGGGCGGGCAGCGCAAGGCAGCTCGCGTCGCCCGGGGAGGGCTCTAATTCATCACCCCGTTCAGCGAAGAGGATGGGACGCCGCTAAACTCCCCTTCCTCCCTCCTCCCTTCCCCCCTCGCCAAGCAAGCCCCCCCTCCTCCCCCCTCCACTGCTCTTTCTCTTTCCCCAAGCAGTGAGGCTCGGACAGTGCTCGGCTCCAGCGCTTTATTTTAAGATGATCGTCCAAGGTCTTTGCAGATAGATTTTATCTGAAGTTAAATAGCAGGCGCTCGCCGCTCCCTCGCCAATAAGTCATTTTTAATAGAGACAAATCGCTCTGGACTCCCCGGAGCGCCGGTGCCGCCGCTCCTGCCCGCGCCCCTCGCCGAAGGCGAGCGGGCAGCCCGGGCAGCTCCCTCCTCCCGTAAGTGTCCTGCTCGGCGGATCCAGAGCGCGGCCGTGTGCGGAGAAGGGGAGGCGAGGGGGGGAGAGCCTGCCAGCCGCCCCGCCGCCCTGACAGTGCCTGCGCTGGATGCACAGCGGCCGCGGGACACCTCGGCGCGGAGCGCGGCGAGGAGATGCGCAGGGGTGGTGGGCTGCGCCGCGGCACTCAGCCCCTCTAGGCTCGCCCATGGAGCGTCCCGCGGAGCCCCGTCCGCCGTCGGATCCCCCACGCCGTACGTATCCCCACCGCGCCCCCCCCGCGGCGGCGGGGCTGTCCGCGGGCCGCGGGGGCGGAGAAGGGCTGGGGCCGGGGATGGGGGTCCTCGCCCGTCGGGGCGCCCCGGGGCGCGGTCCTGTCCCGGGGCGCGGCACGGCGCGCCTTTAGGAGCAGCAGAGGGAGGTGGGCGCTTGCAGGGGTAAGTAGAGCCTGCTCGGGCGTCCCGAAGGCAAAGCTCTCTGCCTCGGCTTTAAGCGCCCAGAAGCATCCGGAGGCACGATCCCAGCGTCTGCTGTCGCCTTCTCCCCTCTCCGGCGCCACTCCGCTCCCTAGCTTGCTGCCGGGGCTCCGCAGCCAACTGGCGGGCGGCTGCCGCCCCGTCCCCGCCGAGGGCACACAGACAGGCAGGGGTGGCAGTGGCACCCCCGGGCCGTCCCAACCCACACCACGGGGCTCTCTCGCCCAGTAAAAGGACTAAGCGCCGGGGAGACCTGCCTATAGGCGGTCTGCCGCCACCTCGGACCGTGCGATCACTTTGCTCTGACGCCGGATTAACTCGATTTTAATCGTTTTTTGTTTCCCCCACCCCCGTTCACACACCCCATCTCCTCCTTCTCTCCCGCCCCCCCCCTCCCCTTTCCCTACACACCTCTCTTCCCCCCTTGTGCTAAGCCTAACCTTGTCTTGTGGTCATGGGATCTATAATTTCATTTTTGTCTAGGCTAGTGAGAGCTCTGCTTGTTCTGTAAAGTGGATGTCAGGTGGATCTATGTTCTGGAAGGAACAAAGAGGCAGCGAAAGCAGCGCGGGGGAAGTTTGAGCGGCGAGGATGCAGGCTGTGTACTGGTACGCGGTCCTTCTGCTGCAGCCCACTCTCTACCTGGTGAGTGCCCCCGGCCCCTCTCACGGGCCGGGCATGGGGAAGCTCGTCCGGGAGGAGGGCGCCAGCCTGGCGGAGAACGAACAAACTC
This sequence comes from Callaeas wilsoni, assembly GCA_013398955.1. Taxonomy (NCBI): domain Eukaryota; kingdom Metazoa; phylum Chordata; class Aves; order Passeriformes; family Callaeidae; genus Callaeas; species Callaeas wilsoni. The sequence goes on along the minus strand of VWPU01008282.1, from coordinate 735 downwards.
ACGGCAACTACTTGCACCCCGCAGCCCGCCCTGCCCCGTCCTCCCGGGGCCGGGCCGGGACCGGGGCGGGGAGGTGCGGGTCCCGGCCGGGAAATCTCGGCGGGGCACGAGGAGTAGGGGCGCAGACCCGTAACTTCTCCGTGGGGAAGGGATGCTCCGCTGGGCCAGAGTAGGGTCGGGGTCTCTCGGGCCGCGTCCCCCGTTGCCACCTCCCGGACCGGGTCCCTGGGTGTCTGCGTGGGCACCAGAGCACGGCCGCGGGGGCGCCCGGCCAGGCTGTGGGATGGAGGCAACTTCTTGCCCTCTGCTCTTTCCTGAGGGTGGGAGCCCCTCCGGAAGGGAACCCCCCCCCCGGTGTGCCACTACGGGCAACGCGGCACAGGCGGGCGGGCACTCGGCGACGAGCACAGCTAGTATTTTCCACGAGAAGTGTCATTGACTTTCGTAGCAAATCTCCTTTAAGATTACCGCGGGAACACGAGTAAACACCGGCGTTATCTCCTTTCACACACACACACACACTTTATTCCTGCTACGTTTGCAAGGAACAAAAACCAAGCAGACTGCTCCTTTGCAGTCCGCATCCTCTCTCGCTTGTGATGCGTTAAACAGGCAAACGCTTGGCGGCAGCTCATCCCCGTGGCTACGGGGGAGGGAAAAGACCTTTTTCCAGGAGCGTTGCCGAGAGAAGCGCACGGGCGCCCGTGCTGGGGGTGACAGCGACGGCCCGGCTCC
>VWPU01008281.1:0-14539 GCA_013398955.1 Callaeas wilsoni | reverse complement strand
GCGCCCCGCCCGTGCCCCCGGCGGGGGGAACCCACCGGCCGCGCTGTAGGCGAAGCCCGCGGGCAGCGGGGAGGTCCCGGCCAGCTCCAGCCGGATCACGACCAGGGACACGCTCATGGGCTCCGCGGGGCCGCCGCCGCCGACCGGGACCGGCGCCGCTTCCGCCTCCCGCACCTTTCCCCTCTGACCCCGTGACGTCACGGCGCGGTGACGTAGCCGGCGGCACGGCGGCGGCGGAGGCAGCGCGCGGGGGGCTGCGAGGGGCGGCCGCTGCTTCTCGCGAGAGCTCGAGGTACGTTCTCGCGAGAGCTCGGCGCCTTCCCGCTGCCGGCCGGGCCGGGCGTGAGGCGTGAGGGGGAAACTCCCCCGCCATCATCGAGTCCAGCCCCTCACCCATCCCCACCTTGCCACCCAGCCCAGAGCACCCCGTGCCACGTCCGGTCCTTCCTTGGACACCTCCAGGGATGGGGACTCCAAACCTCCCTGCGCAGTCCCAATCTCTGACCACCCTTTCCATGAGGAAATTCCTCCTGATGTCCGACCTGAACCTCCCCTGGCACACCTTGAGGCCGTGTCCCCTTGTCGTGTCCCTTGTTCCCTGGGAGCAGAGCCTGGCGCCCACCTGGCCACAGTCGCTGATTATGATCAGTAATTAGTGTGTGTTAGTGATGAGCGATCCCATTGTCCCCAGCATTTGAAAGGATGTGCACCCTGTGTAAAACCCCATTCGGGGGTCCCTGGTTTGGCTGGGACACTGCGGTGGCTGCCCACGGTGGAGTCACCGTCCCTGCAAGTGTTCAGAGCAGGAGCAGAGGTGGCACTTGGCCCTAGCGGGGAGGTTGGACTTGGTGATCTTGGAGGTCTTCTCCAACGTTAACGATGCCATGATTCTGTGTGCGTAAATAAACATTTCCCCCCGTAATTCTACAGTTGTGCTGCAGCCTCTCTCCTTGGCTGAGGCGTGAGTTTCCCTGGCCTCTCCCGTGGTTCCAGCATGTACCTGAGGAGCGCTGCCTGTGCCCAGAACCTGCTCTGTGCCGGGGGCCGGCGGCTCCTGCCGATCCAGCGCCATTCCAGAGGGTTCTCTTACAAAGCCGTGATCTTTGAGGAGAGCGGGGTGCTGCTCCCGGCCCCTCACAGGACAGCCACAGGTGTGTATTCCCATTCCTGATCCCACAGAATCACAGAATGTCCTGAGCTGGGAAGGACCCAGTGGGATCATCGAGCCAAGTGCTGGCCCTGCACAGACACCTCAACGATCCCACCCTGTGCCTGGGAGCATTGTCCAAAACACTCCTGCACCGTTCCCTGGGGAGCCTGGTCAGTGCCCCACCACCCTCTGGGGGAAGCACTTTTTCCTGATATCCAACCTGACACTGTTCCCTTGGTCCTGTCCCTGGTCAGCAGAGCTCCTGTTGTTCCTGTGCGTGGAGGGACGTTAAATCCAGGTGCCCCTTTTGGGTGTCCCTGGTTCTGGTGAGAGACCCAAGAACTTGTGATGGTGGGACCTGTCGTGCCACCAAAAGTCACAGAAGTAACAGTGACCACCCTGAACCCCCCTGGTGACGAAACTGTCCTGTAGTGCCACCACCTGATACCACCCAAGGCTGGTGCAGACCTTCAGCAGCTTTAGGAATTGCCCAAGAGTGCCACAGTGAAAACAGGGATGAGGTGCTGCAGCTCCTGGAATGCCCAAACTCCTCCCTCTGTGCTGGATCAATCACCCCTATCCAGCACATCATTCTTACAGTGCTGGGCCGTGTGTCGCCCTCAGAGGGATTCCAGGCTGGTTTCCCAGCTCTGCTGATGCTCTTTCCTGCCTTCCCCACTGTTCTCCATGCAGACTGGGAGGCCCAGAGCTGTGTTCCAGCCGGCACCATCCAGCAAGCTGCACTGTCTGGAGGGGAGAAGAGCCTCTCTCTCCGGTATTCCAGAGGAGAGCTGACAGCTGTGGAGTTCCTGCAGGAATTGGGACAGCAGTGCTTTGAGATTGTAAGCCAACTCCCCCCTGCTCTCCTTGCGCTTCCTGACTGCATGGAAACAGGTCCGGTGAGGAAAGAGCAGCTCTAAAAAGAAATCCTTTGGTTAAGGCTCTGGATTTTCTATCTAGGCAGCACTGCTGTCAGAGCAGGGCAGATTTTCACCATTATCCTGGTACCCGGGCAGGGCAGGCAGATGAATTTGCCTTAATTTCTTACTGGAATAAAGTCCTTTTTAAACATCTCAGTCTAAAATGCAAACTCCTTTCCTGCCTGCTGAGCTGTGCCTATCTCTAACCTGCCTTGATCCCATGGCAGGCACAGTCCCAGTGATTTCTCTTTCCCAAAATCAGCCCTTTATCTCTGCTGTAGAATTAGGAATGTGAGAACATTTGTCTATTTGGGCAAAGCAATTTAGCTGAGGGATTGCCTGCCTGCCTTCTGCTGCCAGAGGAAGTTTAGGACAGCAAGATAAGATGATCAGACAACCTACCCACCCAACCATTCTTATTTTCACACCATTTCTGGCCCGTTATCATTCTTGGGGTTTCTCTGTTTCTCAGGCTAATGTCCGTGTTCCAGTGGACTCTTTTCTCTGGGATTTAATCCGAAATGAGATGATAAAACAGCTCCCCATAATGGCAGAAGCAGCTCAGTGTATCCGGGCAGAAGGGCTTAAGACAGCTCTGCTGAGCCACAACTTGTGCCTGGGGGATGGAGAGAGGGTCCTGCCCCCGGACCGGCAGCACTTTGATGTGGTAAGTGTGGATGGATCCCAAATGGGGTCTGTTCCTCCACCTGTAAAAGCAGCAACTGAAATTCTTTAAGTGCAGGTAGCAGATGAGCAGCAGCAGATTTTGGTTGACATCAGTGGAACAGCCTGGGAAAACATCTCCTGACATAAATCCTTGTAGGCACTTGGCGAGGGGCTGAGCGACGTTTGCAAATCCACTGCAAAGTGCCCACACAACCACGAGTCTCTGTGTAACAGGCACAGGCAGCGATGGAGATAAAGGATTTGGAAGCTGCAACACCAGACAAGAAATAAATGTTATTATTCAGTGCCCTGCCTGCTTTAAAAAAACAAAACCTAAAGAGCGTTAAAAGAGTAAGGACTCTTCAAAGAATTGCCCAGCACCCCCTATGGTACAAAAACCCCACTACCCCAACATGCTGACCTGTGTGAGATGAGGAGCAGACACTCCTCTCTCTGCAGTCTCCTGTCCCAGGAGTCTCCTCACCCTGGACAGATCCCTCTCCCAGCAGAGTCTCCTTTCCCAACACACTTCACCTCTGCAGAGGTGGCACAGATTAGCAATGAACCTCAGGGCTCCGATACCCACGGCCTCTCCGGTGTGTGGTGCTCCTGGAACAGGAGCTACAGCCCTGCACGGCAATTAATGGGAGAGAAATAACTGAACGTGGATTTCCATTAGCATTGGCTTTATATCCCCCTTGCTGTTCCTGGAGAGTTACCAGAGCAGGGGAACGGCTGCTTGTGTTGTTCATGGTTGTGAGGGCAGTGGGAGTGTTCAGATACTGAGTCAATGCTTTTTTGATCCAAATTTTAGGTGGATGGTTATGGACAACACAGCTGCTGCGGAGGTGGCTTTGGGGTGGTTGGTGGGCGCAGTGCTCAGGACACTGCGTTTCCAGAGCCTTTGGAAGGTGCTGCCATCCAAGGCTTCCTTGGACAGCACTGAACAATTGGTCTGGGACACCCAGTGAATCTCCCACATTGGGACATCTCATTGGATGTCTTCCATCCAAGGACTGGCTGCTCCTGTTTGGCTGATTTGAGCCGAGGAGCCACAGCCAAGGCACCCACACAGTCCCTGGAACCGCGGCCTATCCAGCTCCATGTCCTTTATTTCTCATGTTCATTAGACCAGTCTCTTTCCCACCCTCCCATCTCCATTTCCAGCACTGCCCAGATGTTTGTGGTCACAGCAGGCTCGTGCATAATCCATCTGTTGTTGCTGTAGATGGTTGAATCACATCAGGAAGGGATGCCCAGGCCAAATCCCGGGATCTACCAGCTGTGCTTGGAGCACCTGGGTGTCCAGCCCCAGGAATCCATCCTGCTGGACAGCAGCAGCCAGAACCTGAAGGCAGCAGCCCAGCTTGGCATGAAAACGGTGAAGGTACAAAGTGACACAGCCAGGATGGGATTTGGGAATGGATTTTGGGTCCAGAAGCTGTTTGGTTTGAACAGCTTGGGATTTTCCAGTGGCAGTGGCCAACTCTTGCCAAGCCTTTTGTTCCAGCCCGTGCTTGTCCCTGCAGGATGTGGTGGGGTTAAAGCAGGGATTACTGGCAAAGTCTGCTCTGGGCTGTTTCATTTGTGGCTCCAAACGCGGTGTAACCTCAGAGAGTTGTCTGCTCCTTTCTGTTCCCTACTGGAGAAACAGCCCCATTCGTATGGTTGAGACAAGCACACCAGAGAATAAGCCCCAGTTAATGAATTCCCAGAAACTCTGAGGCCTCATGGATGTCTCAGCTGGGGACTGACAGGTTATCCCCAGGCTTTGGAGACACTGAGAATGGGGCTTTTACTTAGGGGACCATTGAGGAAAGGACAACAGTGGGACCGGTGGGAAGACTGACCTCCAGTCCCTTGGATTGCACACAGGGAATTCCAGCTCTTACCCCAGCCCATGTGCCACCATCACAGGTCTCTCCAGGACAGGGTAAAGGTGGGGAGCTCTGTGTTGGCAGGGAATGACCCGTGAATTCCCGTGTCAGTGGATCAGTGCTGATGGACTCACAGATAAATGCATCCCAGCCATGCAGGGCTCTCTCTTTCCCAGGAAATTTTGCCTTCTAGCTGTCACCCAGTGTTACTCTCTCCTTCCTGGTTTCAGGTTGATGATCCAGAAGCAGCACTCAAAGAGCTGGAAACTCATCTGGGATTTCCTTTGCGAGGGTTTGTTCCCTATACTCGTTCGGTGAGACCAGGCATGGAAATCCCAAAGGATCGTCTGCAAAAGTACCTTGAAGATGTTCTTGGTGCCCACCCAACAGGTATGGCAGTGGGTTTGGCCCTTCCATCAGAAAACCTGGATATTCTGGAGCCATTGGCTTTTTCCATGTGACATATGGATTGAAAAATAATATTAAGGAAAGGCTCCTAATCTCCAAGCAAACAGCACAGCCATTCCAGTTTCAGTGATCCATCACTTCCCCAGAAATGAGAAACAACATTTTAGGACTTCCTCATCTGGGAGGGGTTGAGCACAAGTTGCCAAAGAGATGCCAGGAATATTCCTGTCCTGTGAGGCATCTGTGAGCTGCTGCTGTGTTCCGCAGGGGTTTGGGACACAGAGTGAGAGCTCAGCTCCAGGTGCAGGAAGGGGGTGGAAAACCTGGAGCAGTGCTGACCCTCTGCTCCCAACTCCCAGCCCCACTGGAGTTACGGCAGTTTGACCACGGAGAGTCCACCCGGAGCTATCTGGTGAAGTTTGGAGGTCGTTTGCTGGTGCTGAAGAAGGAGGAGGAGCCTCCCGAGGGCCCCTCAGGCCCTTCTGTCCCCAGGGAATACAGGTGAGAGGCGTCCTGCTGTAGTTTGCTGTGCCAGAGGAGCTGTCTCAGCACCAGAGCAGCAGGACACTTGGGAAGGATCATCTGTGACCTCCCCTTGTTTTCCAGAGTGTGGGATATTCTGGGGACTCCGGGCCATGTGAAGATGTGGGTGTGCTCCTTTCACCTCCCCTCAGCCACATTATTTTAGTGTATTTAAAACTGAGCACAGGACTCTGATGTGGTGTGTCTGCCTCCAGTGCTGCAGTTCCAGGACTGATTCCTTTGTGTCTCTCTCCCTCCCTGGCAGGGTCCTGAAGGCTCTGGCTGAGGCTGGTGTTCCTGTGCCCCCTGTGCTTGCTCTCTGCGAGGACAGAAGGTAATCCTGTTCCTCTGTGCTTGACAACTGCAGCCAGATTCCCCCAGAGATGAGGAGAGAAGGAAGCAGAGCTCACAAAGTGCTCTCATCTAATGAACATTTGTGCAGTGTGGGGCTGGAGGAACCTCTAGAAGTTCAAAGGACAGAATCACTTTAATTCGGCTTGGTTTAGGTGTGTCTCATTTTAGCAATTAATCCAAATGCTCTCTTTGAAAAGCAGCTATAAAGCAATATTGCAGGGCTTCCTGCTGACTCACAGCGCTCAGGTTTGCAATACAGAGGGGATTTTTCCAACTGCCAGACCTCAGCAATGACAGCAGCAAATCTGTGGCAGGACACCCCTCAGGCCTGCAGCCTGCTCAGATCTCTGCTGGCTGCAGGAATCGGTCTCTGCGCTGCAGCTCGATGTGTGTCCACTGCTGCTGGTGTTTGTGAGCAGCCCGCTGCAAGGAGCAGGGAAACAGCTGCTGCTGGAGTCTGGCTCCAAGCTCAGCTTCCTGGGGCTGGAGGGACCAGGGCTGACCGTGCCACAGCCACGTGCAGCCTGAGCTGGGCTCCAGTGAGCTGCTGGGGCTGCTCTTCACCTGCCCGTGCAGGTGAGGCCTGGGGGGCACGTTCAGGGTGCACGTGAGATTTGGGGGGCAGTAGCAGGGTTGACCTCAGCCCCACCGGTCCCAATGTGCTTCCCCAGCATCCTTGGCACACCTTTCTACCTGCTGGAGCACTGTGCTGGCCACATCCACCGCGCCGCGTCCCTGCCCGCGGTGCCGCCGCGCCGGCGCAGGGCCTGCTACGGTGCCATGGCACAGGTCCTCGCCAGGATCCACAGCCTGGACCTCGGAGCAGCCAAGCTCCAGGACCTCGGGGAGCACGGTGAGAGGAGGCTCTGGATCCTTTCTTCTGTGTGTCAGCATTTCAAGGGATGGGCGGGATGGACCAAACTGGGGGCAGGCGGGAAAGTGAGGATGGGCAGTCGAGAGTCTGAATCCCAGGTGTAGTGGGAGGGTGTGAAGAGCTCTTTAAATGCAGGTTTCCCAAAGTTCTCCTAGTTCCCAAAGCTTCCTGCCATGTTTGTTGCCATCTCTCCCACTGTGGGTACAGGAGTAACTTCTTTGTTGCCATCTCTGTCCAAACCTCCCCAAGCATCCCCTCCAGTCCCTCTGCTCAGCTTCCTGGAGCTGGTGGAGAAGTGACATTTATGTCCAGGCTTGGATTATTTCCACCTGAAAATTAAATCCAGTGTCCATTTAAGAATGTATGAGACCCCTGGAAATTGCAATTAAATTCTTGGAGCTTAACTCAGGGTTCTGGACTGAGATCTGCTTGGCTGTTTGACTTTTTCTGTGTCCCTTTTGAAGCCTCTTTGTACCTTTCCCTGGGAGCCTCCATTCCTCTGTTCCAGGAAATTACATCCAGCAGCAGGTTGAGACTTGGACAAACCAGTATCGAGCTGTGGAAACTCACGTTATCCCAGCGATGGAGAGGCTCATCCAGTGGCTGCCTCTGCATTTTCCTGAATCCCAGAAGACAACAGTGGTGCACGGTGATTTCAGGTACTGCCCTGGAGCACATCCCAGGCAGGAGACAAGGACTGAGCATAAAATGATCCACAAATTTCAAAAGGTGCTGATTGGGCCAGGGCAGCAGCTTCAGAGCAGCCAAAAGCTGGGCTCTGGGTCAGGGTCAGCATCCCCAGGGATTGAGATTGGGCTTCTTCACCCAATGGCTGCAAATGCTGCTCTCCCACTGGGGGATCATCAGCTCTTCCTGCAGTACTCAGGAATCAGCCCTGGTGCTCCTTGCTGGTATTGGGTGCTGAAAGAGTTTGGGTGGCAAAAGTTGCCAGTGTTCCAGGTGGAGTCCTGCAGGAGAGGGGTGGCTGGGACAGAGGGGAGGGATGCTGTGGTGCTTCTGTGCTGCCAGAGCCCGGCTGAATCCTGCCAGGGCTGTGGGGCTGCAGTGCCAGCTCTGGACCAAGGCTCCTTTCCCGGGGTTCTGGGAGCTCTCTGCACCCTGGCAGGGTGGCTGCCTGCTCTGGCTGCTCCCCAGCGGGCTCCTGCCCTCCCATGGGGCTCACACTGGTGAGGGCTGTGCATAATCTACAGCACATGGCAGCAGCTCTGTGCCTTTGAAAAGAGATCCCCTGGATAACGACTTGCCTGCTTCACTTTCTGGTTACCCTGTCCAGTAGCATCTGCTGCTGATCTGAGGCTCTGACTAACTTGGGTTCATTCTCCAAAGCACAGTTTAGTCCATTATTAACCAGGGAGTTCAATATTGAGTAACCTCCATCCTCTGCCTGCAGAAATTAATGTTTCACTTGTGCTGCCTTCCAAAGGACTCGGCAATTTTCGAAGAGAGCGAAGAGCACTGAGAGCACCTACTGCTGCTGAGCCCTGGGATTTTTCCCTCCTCTGGAGGCTTTTCTGATCTCTTTTTCCTTCTGATACAGGATGGACCACCTGGTCTTTCATCCAGACAGGCCAGAAGTCCTTGCTGTGCTGGGCTGGAGGTTCGCCACTCTAGGAGATCCCATGAGTGATTTGGCGAATAACTGTATGAGCTTCTTCCTGCCAGCCCACTTTGGTGCTCGCAGAGGTACAGAGGGGGCACAGTCACCTTTGGCACACGCAGAGGAACCAGAGTTCAGAACAGATTGGCTCCTGCCCAAGCAGCTCAGCTGGCAGTGGGGCTCAGTGCAGCTGGAAAGGGCTCTGGGTTTGCATTATTTTCCCTCTCCCTCCAGCTGGGAAGCTGGGCAGCTCTTTTGGGTGGGAAAGTTGTGAAGCAGATCGGGAGCAGATTGTGCACTGAGTTACACGCTCGTTAAAAAGAAAAATACAGGGTTAAACTGAGAGGTTCCATCATTTAGGAGGGATCTCTGTCAGTCACAGTTTCACCCTAACCAGAAGGACTGCCCCAGGTGTTTTGGGGCACAGGCTGGTGCCAAACCCCAGAGTTCCCTACAGAGGCAGCACGGAAGCCGTGCAGGTCCTGGAAGGGTGCAGGTGTCTCCATGGAAGGGCCTGGCTGTGCCACAAGGCTCTCTCCATCCTTAGGGAGCTCTGAGCTGCTCTCTGTCAGCTGAATCACTGTTACCTCTTCCCATCTTCCAGGCTTGAGGAAGTGTGACTTGGGGCACCTGGGAATTCCCACGGCAGAGGAGTATTCCCAAATGTACTGTGGCCACATGGGAGTGGAGCGCCCGGAGAACTGGAATTTCTACCTGGCCTTGGCCTTTTTCCGCCTGGCTGTGATGCTGCAGGGACATCACCATGGCTCCCTGGCAGGTGAGGAGCCCAACCAGGCCAGCTCTGCCCTGCACAGGGCACAGCCATGGGCACAGAGCTGCCTCCCTGCTCCAGCACAGGCCTGTTCCTGCTTGCCGTTTGTGCCGTGGGGTCTTTCCCTTCCCGGGAGAGCTGAGCAGAGGCCAAAGTTGGGAGCCCAGAGCTGCGTCCTACAGATGGAGCTCTCAGACTTTCCAACCCAGCACCAGCCTTGCCAAGGGGCTCACAGGGAGGTGGTGAGAACTCTCAGTGCTGTTTGCCTGCACACATCAGGTGTGGCCTTGGAGCCTTTATCAGAATTAAATTAGATGTTATTTTCACATCCCTGAGAGAGGAGTTTCCCCGAGTCCTGCTGGGCTGGCCCAGACGAGGGCGCATGACGCTGTTTGGGATGTGACTACATAACACAGGCTCTTCCAAACAAGTGTCCTGTTCTCTTGTCCCCAGGGAGGCCAGCTCCAGGTGACAGCAGCCCCAAGGACGCAGAGTTTGTGGCTGAGCTGGCTTGGGATTTTGCCATAAAAGAAGGATTCCGTGTGTTTGAGAACCTCCCCCCCACAAAGCTGCTCGCACGACATTCCAGCACCTGGGCCGGGCGAGGGCCGTTCCTGGGCAGGAGCTACAGCACCTGGGCACAGCCCAGGGCAGCCTCTGTGCCCAAAGTGCCCCTGGTCACGCTCCCCAGCAGCCTGTGGGGGATGGCCCAGGGTCTTTGCTGCAAGCTGGAAAATACGGGCATCCAGTGGGGCTTCCCGAGTTCCCATTCCAGAGGGACTCCACGTCCTCTACCAGAACTGCAGGTGAGAGATCTTCTGTCCTGAAGTTGCTTTGCTGCACCTGCCCCAGGGTGGGGATTGTGGCTTCCAGGTGTCCTGGCTCTCCTGATCATGCCAGACATTTGGCACTCCTGGAGCCCAGTGGCTTGGAGGAAGAGGGCCGGGTTCCTGTGGCTGTAACAGAGTTCATATCCTGGGAAACAGTGATTTTGGAAGCTGGCACTCCCTTCCAAGAGGAACAGATTAACACCAGCCCAGCTGTGGTCACTGTGGGTGCTGCTCCCCCAAGGTCCTGCCATCCATGCTGATGGCGTGCCCAGAGCTTGGCTGGGCTTGGGCTTTTCAACACCTGCCAGTCCAGGAGGAAATGGTTGTTCCTTACCTTTCCCTGTCCAGGGAAGCCTCACTGATGTCTCTGTGGGAAAGACTGAGTTAATTCCCTTCACCCTGTCCCTCTGGTGCTTCCTTGGGAGGTCCCTCACATGGGGCAGGGAGCTGCTTGCACCTCCCCACCTTCCATTCACAGTGTGAGTGGAAGCAAACAGCCTCACCCTTGGGCTGCTACCAAGATTATATTCTTAATTATTCTAGTGACATTATCAAATTCTAGTGGGTTACTTAACCTCCTTTTAGCTGCCAAAAAACATCCAGGTGCCCTTCCAAAGTGTTTCTGTGTGCTCTGGCAGAAACCAGCAGATGACAGCATGTCAGGGCACTTGGAGCTGATCCACTGAGAAGGTGGAAAGGGCAGGGAAGCAGCAGCTGTGGGGAGTTTGGAGGTGCTGACATGAGCAGATCTCCTTGCCCTTCCTCGAAACATTCATCTTTGCCAAGTCTCCAAACATCAGGATTGCCACACTCTCTCTGCTCCATGCCTTGGGCTTGTGGAGACGCTGCTCCTTGTGTGTGGCACCACAGAGCTCCCTCGTCCCTGTCACCTCCACATCCATCCCACTGCCCTTTCCCTTGGCATCATCCCTGCACTGTCAGCCTTTGCCGTGGAAGTGTGTTGTGAAAGCCAGGGGAGAAGTTTTGCTGCCTGCAACAGCAAGATAATGCAGAGGACTGTTACACAGCCAAATATTCCCGGCCTGGAATGGCCACAGTGCTCCAGAGCTGGGCAAGGGCAAGGGCAAGGGTGCCCCGTGCCAGGCGGCTCTGCCAGGGAAAGGTTCATCCCTGGGAGCTTGGCAGCCACATGCCCTTGGCTGGGGCATTCCTGGCCGAGCAGGGCAGGATCTCAGCTGATCCTGCCACACCCCGCACCAGGAGCCTGCAGGCTTCGCAGGCCGGTCCCAAAGGTTCCTGTCCCCGCTGCTCTCCCGGGAGATCCTCTCCAGAGGAGCTGAGGGAAGCTCGGTTTCTCCTTCACAGCCCTGACTGGCTGTCAGAGGGTCCAGCACCAGGGCCACCAGACCATCTGATGGGTCTCATCCTCCTCCCCCGGGCAGAGAGTGCCAGGGCCGAGGCGGTGGCTCTGATGGCTGCACAGGCCGTGGATCAGGGCACCAAGGTGAGCAGACTCCTGAGCCTTGAGCCTTCCCTGACCCAAAAAGAGCAACGCTGGGACCCCTCCCTTCTGGGGCCTCCTCCACCCCACTGCACTTTGGGGCCTGTGAGCACAAGGAGTGATTTGTCCTGTCTCCTGTGGGATCCCCAGTGATGGTGTTCCCCCAGCACTGGGTCCCCAGGACATTTGGAAGGCTCTGGGACATTGCTGCCATCCTGCCCTGGCCCTGCAGCCCTTTGTGTGCCCACACGGGCTCTGGTCTCGCTCTCCCACAGGTCCCTGGAGCAGAACATCTCTGCACTGCAGATCTCAGCCTGGCACTTCCCTCAGGCCTGAGCTCCACATCTGGCTGAGGGTCCCCAGGGGTTCACAGGACAGGACTCTCCAAACCAGAGCTGAGCCAGGAGCTGCAGCACTGAGAAACCTCGATGGGGACCCAAATCAGCCACTCTGGCATGGGAGAGGCCGTGCTGAGGGCAGCGGGTGAGCTTCTCAATTCCAGTGGTGTTCGGTGTTATCTGTGCTCAGTGCTTTTATTGCCTGGCTCAATACAGAGCAAAGTCCATCCTTGGATGATGAGGCTGCAGGAGGTCAGTCCTGCAGCAGGGAGAGCTGGTTGGGAATGACCTGGTTGGGGGTGCAAGACTTGGTTTTGGGAATAAAGAGAATGGACCAGCATGTCTCTCCTCCTTCAGCAAATCTCTCCTCCTTCAGCACAACCTCCAGCAACCTGCAGATGCTGGAAGAGTCTTTGGTGGTGGGAGGAACCAAATCCAGTCCTCGAAGTCTCTGGATTCAGGGGAGACTCCAGAGCTGAGGCAGTGCCTGCCCTGTGGAGCTGGGAGAAAGTGGGCAGACTCCATGGTCCCATGAGTGCGGGGGATTTCTGGGGGTCTCTTTGGGGACCTTGGAGGGTACAGACTGGATCAATGGGGGCTTTCTGTGCTTTACAGAGGCCAGAGCAAGGGGAGAACTGTGGGAACAGCCATGGCAACTTTATGAGCATGAGCTATTTCTGTGTAGTATTAATTCAACATTAAAGTAATGGGCACAGTTCTTTGGATTCTCCAGCTCCTCCAGGGTGGGCGCAGCCTCCCAGCCCATCTGCCCAGGGTGGCCACCACCTCCCAGCCCTCAGGGGCACAAGGGGTGCTGCAGAGGAGCCCTGGGGGGCCGGGCTGGCTCTCAGCCCTAGGAACAGGAGGCTGTAGGGCAGCTGGTAACCTGAACCTTGGATTCTCCCAAGCTCCAGGGTGAAATTCCACCTCAGCCTCAGGCGCTTGGCTCTGCTGTGGAAGGGGGAGAGAGCGGAGCCTGTATCTGCCCAGCCCAGACATTTGGGATGGTTTCCCAGCAGGCAGCTGACTCCTGCACCTCCCACCTCCTTCAGGCAGGCTCAGAGGCTGAGGGCCGAGTCTGCCATGGAGGTTTCTGAGTGCTGCTGGATCTGTCTCCAAGCCCCAGGGGAGGGAAGGGGCTGCTGGAAAGAACCGAAAGCTTTATTTAACACAAGCCTAGTGCTCAGTGTCACGCGTGGTCTGTGCCGGGATCAGCAGCAGACACGGACAGGACACTGTGGGAGCTTGGCCCCGAGCTGGAGCTCAGCTCTGGGACGTGCCCTGTGGATGTGCAGCCTGAGCCGCTGTCTGGGAGACACGGGCACATCTCCGCAGGTGAAACAGGTCTGGCATCTCCGAGGAGTGGTTTAATCCGCGCAGGGCCGGGACAGGAGGGAGAACAGGTTGGAACAAGAGGTCCTTGCGAGTGCCACTTCCTAAAGGACTGCCCAGGAGCCACTGTCCGGGAATCCATCACCCTTCAAGGGATTCAAGGGATACGGGCTGACAAGGATGAGAGAGGCTGAGATCCAGCACAAGAGGATTTATTTTCAGCTGATCCAGGAGACACACGGCCTAATCCGTGTCCTGCTGGGTAACCTCGGGCAGGCGTTTAGCCTCTCTGGGTGCTGTTCCTCCCTGCACCAAAGGGCTGATATTCCCCTCTGCCGAGAGAAATGCCTGAAAAGTGCAAATGCAGGAACCTCCAGCAAGACTTTCAGCTACCTGGGTCGTCCAGGACAGCTGATGAAACTGTTCCTGAACTCACATATCCTACAATTTTTCTGTCCCCTTTAATAAACCAGAGCCACCCCTGTCACTCTTCACAGACTCCTCACTGAAGAAGCCAAAGTGGAGCAGTCTCTTACACGGGGTAATACCACAGGTCTTTTTTTACAGGTTAAAAATTCTTTGTGTTTTTGGTCTGTGGCTTCCTTAGTGATGGTGATGATAACCCGAGCACAATTCCGTTCCCTGCACGTGAATCTGCACTGGGATACGCTGAAGTGGCACAAGTCATCTAAAACAAACCAGAAAAAAAGCCCTTTAGCCATTGTTGGGAGCGATTTCACAAAGCCTCTCATTTGCATTCACCGAGAAACTCCCTGTTGTGAAAGCACTTGCCCGGCTTTGTTCCACTGCCCCTACACGCGGGAGGGTTTTTTTGGATGTCTGGTTGGAAGGGAATTGTGGCACGTCCATGGAACCGGGGCTCCAGGTCCCCAAATTCTCCTTCATCACCTTCCCGCAAAAGTAACAAGCTCAGCGGAGACGTTTCTGGTTTTTTTTTCCTCTTTTTTCCTAATTGTTGCCGGCAATTAGGCACCAAGTTCCCTGGGTATGGGCAGGGAGAGGGCAGAGACGGGATTGGGACAGGGACAGGGACAGGGACAGGGACAGGGACAGGGACAGGGACAGGGACAGGGACAGTCAGTGCCGGTGCTGGACACGGATGAGGCAGCCCGGTGCACCAAACCAAGCCAGACTTGAACTGAACCGACCCGAAGGGTGCTGAGCCGTGCCGAGCCCAGCTGAGCCACGCCAGGCTGATCCGAACGGGACCGTGCCTGAGCCGAGCCGAACCGAGCCGAGTCAAACGGCGCTGCCCGAACCGAGATGGATCGAGTCTGTTCCACCCGAACCAAGGGCGCCGAGCTGGTTCTGCTCGTGCCGTGCTGCTGAGAGCCGAGCCGAGCCGAGCCAAACTGCGCTGCCCGAACCGAGCTGGATCGAGTCTGTTCCACCCGA
>VWPU01008280.1:0-40479 GCA_013398955.1 Callaeas wilsoni | reverse complement strand
CGGCCCCGGGGCGGCTCCAGCCCGCGGGATCCGCCCGCCGAGACCTAGGGATGCTCCGGTCCTTCCCCGCCAGTGTTAGACCCAGGGATGCTCCGGTCCCCCCGTGCCGGTGTGGGATTTGGGGATGCTCCAATTCCCCCCGTGTTCGGCCCCGGGATGCTCCAATCCCCCGGTGCCGGTGTCGGATGCAGGGATGTTCCAATCCTCCCGTGTTCGGCCCGAGGATGCTCCGGTCCCCCCGTGCCGGTGTGGGATTTGGGGATGCTCCAATTCCCCCCGTGTTCGGCCCCGGGATGCTCCAATACCCCGGTGCCCGATGCAGGGATGTTCCAATTTCTCCCGTGTTCGGCCCCAGGATGTTCCAATGCCCCGGTGCCGGTGTCAGATTTGGAGATGCTCCAATTCCTCCCTTGTCTGGCCCCGGGATGCTCCAATCCCCCGGTGCCGGTGTCGGATGCAGGGATGCTCCAATCCTCCCCTGTTCGGCCCGGGGATGCTCCGGTCCCTCCCTGCCAGTGTTGGACCCAGGGATGCTCCAATGCCCCGGTGCCANTTCGGCCCGGGGATGCTCCGGTCCCTCCCTGCCAGTGTTGGACCCAGGGATGCTCCAATGCCCCGGTGCCAGTGTCGGATGCGGGGATGCTCCAATTTCCCCCCTTGTCCGGCCCCGGGATGCTCCAATCCCCCGGTGCCGGTGTCGGATTCGGGGATGCTCCAATCCTGCCCGTGTTCGGCCTCGGGAATCTCCAATTTCCCATCCCCGGACCCGGGGATGGTTATGGACGTACCTGAAGGAGTGCACCCTGGCATTAACATTCATGGCGTTCAACTGTGGTGATTTTCAGAAAGCTTTGAGAGAAGGGGGAGAACCTGGATTTTTTCAGTGCTGTAAGGATTTGAATGTATATTCCCTTAATTCCTGGGGATAACGGAGTGAATCTGTCCGTTTGTCAGGGTGGGAAAACTCCGAGCCTCGGGGCAGGCTCTGTGTGAGAGGAGCAGGATGGAAAGGAGCTGTTGGGGTGCTGGAGCACAGCCTGTGCGCGCAGCCCAGGCAGAGCTTTAAAAACCGCGTTTTCAGAGGCACAGCACGGGCTGTGCCCTGCTGGGGACCCTTCTTGCCCCGCGCTTCTGCCGTGCAGCCCTGCCCTGGCTCCCACACGAGCCTCCGACGCCTTTTCGCTTCCCACCTCAATGAGGGGGAAAAAAAAAAATTAAAAAAGAGAACCAGTGGTGCCTGAACTCCATTAAATGCCTTTCAGCATCATTCCACTGCCGGTGCTGGCGGTGTGGCGTCGCTGGCGGCTAAAAAAAAAGAATTTAAAAAGGAGAACCAATGGTGCCTGAACTCCATTAAAGGCCTTTCAGCATCATTCCGCTGCCGGTGCTGCGGTGTGGCGTCGCTGGCGGCTGTTCCCCGCGGGGACAGGCTCCCGGAGGGCAGGGGGTGACAGAGGAGGCGGCAGGGCAGCGCTGGAGCGGCACGAACCGGAGCTGTTTGCCGTTCAGCGGCTTTGACCAGCTCTGGCCTGAGCCTCCTCTGCCTCTCCCAGAGCAGCAGCCCTGGGGTAAAACCCTTTTTCTTTTCCCAAGACCTGCTAGGAAGGTCAGAGGAGTTAAAGCCCCTTGGGCAAAAGGGCTCGTTTATTACTCAAGGAAATGGTTCAAGTAAATTCTTCAGGCTTCTCACAATGAAGAAATGGAACTCCTGGAAGCCTTCACTTTTCACCCACCCACCTACACCCCAGAGTTCAGCAGCTGGAGAAGCCTGGATGACACAGGGGCTGGAGTTTGTTCTGCTCTGCTTAACCCCAAAGGGATACCAAGGCCACAGTGGAGCTCTGTGTATTTCCTACTGGTGTTTCCTACTGGTTGAACTGGGAGGAGGGCAGGAACTGTTGGCCAGCAGAGCTGTGTCCTGCTCTGGAGATGTGTCCCCCACGTCTACAAGACGGTGTGAGGTCAGGGAAACAAAGGAAAAACTTCCCAAGGTTTTATTGGAGGGCACTGCTATGGTACAGAGAAAAACACAAGCACAGCTTCTGTGTCTGCCTCTACCCTCTGGAGCTCACTGAAGGCAACCGTGATGCCGTGGGGGGAATCCACACCCCCTCCCTGGGCCCACCTGCCACCTGTTGGTTTTTACTCCTCTTTTCTGCTTTACATATTTCAGCCAAAGTCCCAGCCCTGAGCATCGCTGTTCTCTTCCCCTCAGAGCACACTGCTGCCAAAGGAAGGGCTTGATCACGTCGGCTGCCATTCCTCCCTTGCAAGCCTCGACCCGGCATCCTTTGCAAACTGCTGCTACAGCTGGGCTAGCAAGACAGTAAAAAAAACAGAGATAAAGCCATGGGCTGTGGGAGTGAAAGGGCTTCTGCATTCCTTGGCTGTATTTTGTTAGGAATACAGGAGCTTATGGTAGAGAAAAAGCAGTTCCTTCATCCCACATCCATCAGGAAAGGTGGGAGGTGAAAGCAGCAGAGGTTTTCTCTGAGCCTGGCTCAGCCCTGAGTGCCAGGAGGTGCCCAGGGGTTCATCAGTGGGCAGTGAAGACACCGTGGAATCCGTAAGGCATTGGCACCCCGACTTCTGCTCGCCCCAGTTCCTGGAAGGTCTCTGCATCCAGGACGAGCAGGAAAGCACTTCGGTTCTGCAGGGGGAGGAGAATGAGTGCATGAGAATGAGTGTCCAGGCTGAATTTCTTTCCTCTGTGCACACAGGAGAGCCCAAGGGCACAAGCAGGCCGTGGAGACCACACGTGTAGGGCAGGAGCACTGAGACTCACAGGGTCCACTCGGGAAACACCAACATTCCGAGGGAAACTCCTACCTGCACTGCCTGTGCTTGGCCACGACAGAGCCAGGCACTCTGGGGAGCAGGGAACTACCTGCCAGGGAGCAGGGAACTACCTGCCAGGGAGCAAGGAACTACCTGCCAGGGAGCAAGGAACTACCTGCCAGGGAGCCTGGAACTACCTGCCAGGGAGCCTGGAACTACCTGCCAGGGAGCAAGGAACTACCTGCCAGGGAGCAGGGAACTACCTGCCAGGGAGCCTGGAACTACCTGCCAGGGAGCAAGGAACTACCTGCCAGGGAGCAGGGAACTACCTGCCAGGGAGCAAGGAACTACCTGCCAGGGAGCAGGGAACTACCTGCCAGGGAGCAGGGAACTACCTGCCAGGGAGCAGGGAACTACCTGCGAGGGAGCAAGGAACTACCTGCCAGGGAGCAAGGAACTACCGGCCAGGGAGCAGGGAACGACGGGCGAGGGAGCAAGGAACTACCGGCCAGGGAGCAGGGAACGACGGGCGAGGGAGCAAGGAACTACCCGCCAGGGAGCAGGGCACTACCTGCCAGGGGGCCGGGAACTACCTGCCAGGGAGCCTCAAACCCAGTTCTGGGCTTTAAAAAGTGTATTAATGCTGTGTGACTTTGACAAATTACTGACAGCAAGTTACCTCAGTGGGGGAGACCACCACGGACAAGATGACTCCGCTGTCCTCTGCCGTGGCATTAGGCACTGGCACAAACACGGGCTCTGACGGGTAGGATCCCTCCTCCTGCCAAATCTAGCACGCACAGGAACATAGGGGTGAGTTCAGGAACATATGGGTGAGTTTCAGGAACATATGGATGAGTTTCATTTCATTAACACTTGTCTACCACAGCGAGCAGAGTTACAAGTCAGAGGACTCCCCACAAAGGCACCTGGAAATATTCTGTGCTCCAAGAAATTTAGAGTTCAACCTTTTAATTGATTTTTTTTCATTCCAGGAGTGCGATGGTGCCATCCTCTCCTGTTTGGTGACTGTGCCACGTTCATAAGGTGCCAGGTGAGGGAAGAAATTGGGAATTTCATCCCAGACCCATCTGGGCAAAGCCCTGAAGCCCCCAGTAAACGACACACCTTCAAATCCAGTTCAGTGGAAGGACTCGATGAGCTGACTTCACCTCACCTTGAAATTCTTGGTCTCCACATCAACCTTGATCAAGGAATCTCCAACCAAATGCCCGAACCCGCACCCGTAGAAGTACCGGTACCTCCTCCCGTTGTACCGAGCGTAGTTGATCTGGGGGAACTCCAGGCCCCCAACTTGCTCAAAGCCCTCAGGGTGGAGATTTTCGTGTGTGCACCAGATCTGGGAGAAATGTGCAGAAATTACAGCAGGGTGGGCCCAGCTTGGGCTGACTGGTCCCACCAACCACTGCACGAGCAAAAGTGTTTAAAGCTCTGAGGCACAGGGCAATAGCTGCTGCACAAATGCATTTCTGGTTTGATACACACCTTGCCTTCTGCATCTTTCACAGCCCTTGCCAGGGTATAAGGCAGCGGGTTCAGGTTTTTCCCCACAGGTGTGTCTGAATCCACGTCCAGAGGGAGAACAAAGCGGCGAGGGAAAGATCTGGGAACGGAGGCATAAACCTGTTAGAGAGACAGAAAGTGATGGTGATGGAGAGAGGACAGACACTTCAGCCTAAAATCACTTTTGGGGAAAAATTCTGAAGTTTTAGACACCCCCAAAGTCATCTTCTTCTTTTCCTTATGTGTTTGGCCAAGTTCTGGTAAGGTAACGCACACAATGGAAAGAAGTTCCCTGCACGTTCCAGTAATTTACAGTAGAAACCAAAATTACAAGAATTCAAAGGGCTAGCATTGCTCTCACAGTAATTAATGCTGAGCTGGGTATACAAATCAGCCCATTATCTCCAAATCCAGCAGTGGGACAGACACTGCACTAAATTTTATTTAGGTAGAACAGGCTTTACATCACTCTCTGAAGAAGCACGAGAGCTTCACGCTCAGTTCAGTGCCTGAAGTGACCCTGCAGAATTCCCTCTTCCGTGCTCAGGTACACGTGGATTCGTGTTTGGAAGTCCAGGGGAATGATGATGGATTTACCTGGGGAGCAAAGTGCAGCCCCCAGTGTGGCAGAGAGGGGGAATTCCACCACTGCCGCTAAAGCTCGGCTCAAGCCAAGTTTAGAGCCCACCACATTCCCATAAGAATAAAACAGATAAGGCCCCTATTTTGGTGTCTTCTAGTTACTTCAGCCTGCAACTCGCCAGTTCAATTGTGAAACTTCACTTTAACCATGTGTGTTAATCCTGAAACCCTGTGTTCAAAATTTTTCTGGTTCCTGTAACCTGGCTGAGGAACTCTGCCAGACAAAATACTCTGCCAGGGTTAGTGAGCAAGCAAAAACACTGAGCACGGTTTGGGGAACGGAGACAAGCCATGCCCAGACATGCCTGAGGTTTGTGATGCAGTGAAGTTTGCGATTCTGAAATGACTCCTGTGTGGGTAAAGTGTGGTGCTGATATCACTTGTCTCTGCAGAATGTGCGTGTTGGAAACACAGCCCCGGTGCTGACACCAGGACACCCTCAGCCACATCAAATTCCAGCTGGGTTCTGCTCGGAGAAGGACAAAAAAAAGCTGGGATTAACACTCTGCTGTACTTGAATATGTTGGAAAAATGCTTAAAGAACCCCAAATAAGTGACAAAAGAAAGCAGAACCCGATGGGACACAGCTGTGCTCCTTTCAGGTCGGAGCTGAGCCGGTTGTAGACAGCTCGGGACACCGAGAGAGGAAGTTCAGCCCTGTCTGAACACGCAGCAGCCCCCCCGGCCCGCCGGGTTTCCAATAAACACATCTGCAGGGTGAGAAACTGAAAGCACCCCCACTTTTCCCCTGTGCGACCTATGCAAAATAATGCCCCTGACACGGCCTGAAATGGGGCTTTTCACAGAGCTGGACACAATAAATAATTTATTCAAACGTGCTGTTGTGAGGTGACTGTGGGGAACAGTGTAGGGGTTTCCGTGGTATTTGTGTTTCTGTGATTTTCATAAAAACTGCTCCTTTTCTGAAGTAATGCCTTAAACAACAGGCTTCCTTTTTCTTTTTCCATTTTTAAGTAATGCCAAAACTTATTTTGCATAATTTCTCGGGGGAAAATTGTATTACGCATGGATAAGGAAAACGAACGTCATTAAAACCAAGGTTTTCAAACAGAAATAAATTCTGCCAGGCTATGGAGGTCTGTGTCACACACCAGCTTCAAAAGTTTCAAGGGCATGCTCCAACAGAGAGAGATTTAGAAGGAAAGAAAGTGTGGATGCTGAAATGCTGTTAGCAGGGAAATTTTCTCCTCTTGCATTCATTCTGTGAGAACTTTTCCTTTGCTGTGTAAGCTGTGTAAACAATAGATAGGGTTTTTGTAAATAGCATTCATATCTGGTATCTTCTGACCTTGTGTACATTATATTAGGAAAAAACATTTCTGAATAAACATTTCTAAGTGGGTGTCTGAGACTTTGACCAATCACCCTAGGAGAAGTGTGAGCACTGTTCAATTGCTTTATGGAACTAGAATATATAAACAGTATTATAAATTTAATAATAATTCATTCCTCGCTCTGGACTCCTGCCTCGCTGCACCTCTGAACCCCTGCTTGGAAGCCCACAAGAAAGCACCAAGAGATGATAATTTCGGTTTTTACGGTCGCGTGTTTCCACGCTGTTCTCCCTTCCGCCCAGCTGGGCGTTGCTGCAGAGCAGCAGCTCCTGCAGCGGGGGCCAAGGCAGGGATCTCACCTGCTCCAGCCCCTCGCCGCTCCTCCGCAGGTTCTGCAGCGTGTACAGGGCCAGGCTGGCGCCGTCGTCCTGGCAGCACAGGTCCAGCACCACGCAGCCCCGCTCCTCGAAGGCGTTGATTTGGTGGAAGGTCACGAAGGGCTTGGAGCACCACCGCCCCGGCAGCACCTGCGGGGAGCACGGGACGGCTGCACCTCCTCCCCGGAGCTCCTGGCCCCACCTCACGGAGCCTTCTCCTCTCTCCCTCGCCCTTTGGGATTCCCTGCTGTCCTTGTGTTTGCCTGCTGTCCTTGTCCTACTGCTTTAAGCCAGTAAGGAGCAAAACCAGAAGAAGAAAAACTGAAATATCAAGCAGCCCCTTGCTGTGCATCTTTCCCTGGTTCTGACCTTCTCATACCCTGTAGTACCTGGGACCTGCACTTCAGTCCCTGTGCTGAAGGCTCACGAACCCCAAACTGCTTCTTTCTGCCTGTCCTTTTAGGGCTGGCAAAGAAGTGAATGAATAGAGAGGAAAATGCATGAAGAAATCCCGTTTTTAACAAACCTACACCCCTGCTTTAAAGCCTGTATTGCAGTAACTTCTGGATTGGTTCATGAACTCCCCGTGGCTGCCACGCAGCAGTTTTGGGAGCTAAAGTTCCAGGTGAGCTGCTGCCGGGGCCAAAGACCCCCATACCTGCCCAGTGTGCTTGTTCACCACGTGGAAGTAGGTGTTGTGCTGAGGCTCCCAGTTTATCCCATCAAAAATGGCTTTCCCGCGGAGCTTGGAGGTGATGATCTTCAACAGGTTCAGCTTGAGGGGTTGCTCGATGAAAATGATGTAGTTTTCAGTCATTCCTGAGGAGAGAAGGAGGGAATATCACCCAAACATGAGGCGAGAAAACGTCTCAAGGGCAGGGAGAACTGGACAGCCCTTTCTGCCTCCCACTTCCCCAAATTCCCAGAGTGTGGGGTGCGATCTTACCAAAGCTGTGGTAGTAGGATGGCTTTGCCCTGTCCATGGGAGGGATGGAGCACAGCACCTTGGCTCCCTCCAGCAAGTCCCCGTGGCCTGACTCCTGTGGGGGCACCCTGATGATGTTGTAGCTGGACCCTGGCAAGGGGAAAAGGTGTTCAAGCCAAACTCAGGCTCTGATCCTTCCTCTTCCTCAGGAATACTTTGAACCACCTCTCCTAAACCGAGCGGAAACCCAACAGGCAGTAAAACATCCTACAGAGGATTTAGCTACCAAAAGAAAAATGAAAAAAAGGAAGCTTGAAAGGAAATAGAAGGATCTTCTCAGTCTGGGAGAACGCCAGCTCTGCCTGCAGTGCTATCCCATAATAAAAGGGGCAGGATGAAAACCAAGCTCGCAGGAAATGAAAACTTCGAGCCTTGGTGATGCTCATTTAATAAACCTGAGCATGTGAGCAGGAAAGGATGGCACTTTTGAATAATAATAATAATCATCATCATCATAATCATAATCATAATAATAATCTAGAGTTTGGTGTCTCTGGCTGAAAAAAGCATGTGGTACAGAGCTGGACATTGCTGAGGCCAAAAGGAAATGAAAGCAGCAAGAATGAAAAATGATCAAAATGGGGAAAATGTGGAGCTAGCCTGAGGGATCACAATAAAGGGCAGTGGCTGTTTTCAGGGGCCTCTGGAAAAGAAGGATTTCACACAGCCAACAGTGACTGATAGCTCTGAGCAGCCATGTGGATGGAACAGGATCCGATCAAGATGCTCAGAGTTCTGAGAACAAGAAAAAATATCCCATAAAATTCGGCTTTGCTGTAAGATACCCAGGCTGCTGGAAAAAATTCCATCTTTTCTCCTCCATAAACCCTTAGGGTACTCCTCAAAAGCCAATTATTCTAACCGAAAAACACGTGGCTAATTGTTAAATTTCTTCAGATGAGGCTTCAACACTGGATAGGACTCAAAAAAAATCATTCTCCTGTTTTCCAGCAAACCTTGGGAGAGGGAGAGGAGAATGTGCTGGATATTCACAGGCCAAAGTCAAAAGCATCTGAGCCTAAATCCTGAGAGGAGCCGGTTTGATGGGACAGACCGACACTGACGTTTTGACTCAGAAACAGCAATTTCAAGGTCTCTTCGGGTGTTCCTTCAACAGCTGCTCCTTGAAGCAGCACCAGGAGGTATCCTGTGCTCCCTGCCCAAAAAACCAGCCTGGCCACGCCCACCTCACCGTGCTTCCCATAGGAATTGCCCATGTTGTAGGTTGTCCCGTCCGGCTCGTAGTGGGGATGAGCTGTGGCCCCATTCACTGCTATAAACTTGCTCCAGTCCACCTGCAAATGCCAAAGATGCTCAGTCAGTGCAGAACTTCCCTCAGGGTCACTTTTGTGGAAGTCTGAGGAAGAAGAGCAGAGTCGATTCATTATTAATCATGTGGGATCTGGACTCCAGCCTTCATTCTGCCTGCGGTCTTCCTGAAATCCTTGAAAATAAGGATATTTCTCTATTGGTAAAGCAGGACTACCAGCAGTAGACATTCCTTGGAAGACATAAATATTCCTAATGGTACAAGTGCTGACACAGTGGGAATGTTGCCCATAATAACCACAGACAGAATTGTGTGAAGGGACAGCCACTGCCCCAAAAAATCACCGAGGGTTTTGTCACTGGAAGCTCAGAAAACCAGGTCCTATTATGGCATCTGAAACTGGAGAGTTTAAGTGTGAAATCATCCCTTCCATTTCTTCACTTAGCCAAAAAAATACCGGTCTGCATCTAAAAAAGCAGCTTGAGGGGATTTTTTAAAATTTTGTGACAAGGTGGTTCAACAGAGCTGAACCTAAAAATCCCCACGTGACTTGGTTCTGGTTTACAAACAGATCAGCTGGCAAACCACCCAGCTCCGCAGGACACCCCAGCAGCTGCGCTTTGCGCATGGTTTATTCATGACTGACTGCTGATCCCGAAGGGAAGGAGAGAGGGATTCCTGGAATGGCTCCCTCAAGGCCTGAGGGATGCTCTGAGCTGGCGTTTTGTGGTGTCAAACAGGCACAGCAGTGAATACTGCTGATTTAGGAAGGGCGAAATCCTCCCTGAACCCTTCTCACAGCTGTCCAGCCCAAATCCCCTGTCGGGCTGCGGGCGGAGGGGACGCGTGGCTGCCGCTGTCCTGTCACAGGTCACACCTTTCTGTCACATCTGGCCACGCTCCCGGGAGGGGATGCACGGGACACGGGGAAAAACTGCTCTGATGTTTTGGTGATCTCCTGGCAGGAGAGAAAATCAAGTGGCAGCTGAGCCACCCCTGTGCAACAGAGGGTTTGATCGAGGGCAGCTCTGGAGTGTGCAAAGCTCGAGGTGCAAAAAGCAGATAAAGGGAATTGATGTGAAAGCAAAGCACTGGGGAAAAGGCAGATGTGAGATCAGCAGTGTTGACTTTTTCTTGAACACAGGAAAAAGTTGTTTCGTGTGCTGCTGAGAGGTGCAGACAAGCCCAGGCAGGCAGGGAGCGCAGAGGAGAAATGCCAGCTGTGCGCAGCCGGGCAGTGACAGCACCTCCACCCCGAGAGCTGCCTTGCTGCTGCACAGGCTCTTCAGGGACTCCAAAAAGAGATGCTGCTGGCCCAGCCAAATTCCTTTGGAGTTGGATCCCCCCTTGATCCAGCAAGGGGTGATTCTGCACCACCCGTGCCCCAGCTCCCTTATCCCACCTGCCCACACCTTCTCCTTCGTTTCCAGCGTCTCTGGGTCCACCTTGTGCATGAAGATGTTCTCGTTGCTGACATAATAATCCCCTTTGTACAGCACGTAGTTCACACTGGAGTTGTCACTGGGCTCTGAAACAGAAATCCCGGAGTTGTGCACAGCTCTGTGCAGCTCATGTCACATTATGGCAAGTTAGATGTGTTTAAACAAATAAACCCATTTGCAGTGACATTAATCCCTGCGGGATTGATTGGAAATATCTCACTAATCTACGAAGGGAAACTGTCTGCGCAGGTGAAGCTGGGTTAAAGGGACAAGGACAGAAATCCCTGCTGGAGCTGGGCAAAGGCAGATGGGGCATGTGGATAGGTCTGGAATGTCTTGAGGGAGCTGGGGTGGGGATTTGGGGAGCTCCACCATGAGTGGAGGTGTGAGCACCTGGGGAAAGGACAGACGACAAGGCAGGAGGGGAGAGAAGAAACAGCACGGTCACAGCACGAGCAACAGGCTGCAAACTTCGGGCCTGCTTCGCTTCTAGTGGCGAACACTTCGCTTGCATTTAAGCCTCTTTCTTCCCTGACGTACACAGAATCCTAAAGGTACTGGAACTTCCATTCCTGTGCAGCACCATCCCTCACCCTACTCAATAATCTCCTGCCCCTTAGTCCAGGAAGGGAGGGATTAGCCCACTTACCCTACAAGCTTAGCAAGGCAAGGTGTTTTAAGGGCAAAGCTGTGTCTCAGGTAGAACATCAGGGTGTAATGCTCCTTATCAGCACTGCACAGGATGTTCTCTCAGGGACAGATTTCTGTGAGAAATTTGCAACAGGATTCGGGATTGAGCGAGCTGAAGAGGCATTAAAACATTAAACTCTGCCTCCCCCAGCTAAGGCTGACACCAATTTGCATAATTTTGGGGTTTGGGTCATATTCTAAGAAAAACAAGGGCTCACAGAAAGTCTGCCAGACTTCCTCGCACCTCCCTTTCCACCTAACCACAAGTTCCTCCACGAAAATCTCAGAAAGCTTCACATTTTTCACAGAGCCGCTCTTACGTGGCGGCTCAAAGCACGACAGGAAGCGCCCAAAGATGCTCTTGCACGGGTCTGGCATGGCCAAGGTGCCAAATTCCGAGGCCACGATGCGGTTGTGCTGGCTGTTCCTCAGGTAGGAGCTGCTCTGCAGGAACCTGCTCCTGTAGGTCACCGTGCCATGGGCCAGCTGGAACTGGTGCAGCAGGGCCATGCCATCGAACCAGTGGTTAAACCTTCCAGGAGAGAGAAAAAAGAGATTGAGAAGAGTTGGGCATTATACGATGCTCTGTGGTACCCTCTTTTAGGTTTATTGATGTTTATAAAAGCTGATTCCCAGATCCCCTGAACGATTCCAGGCACAGCTTTGTTTGGGAGAACACCTGAACCAAATAAAACAAAACCAAACGAGCGTGTTCACAGCTGTGGGATGCGATGGCTGGAAATGCGGTGTGTAAGTTTTCTGGGAAATAATCTATACAGGTAAACCGCCCTCTCCTGCACAGGGAACAGAGTTTGTGCTCTACTGCACAACAAGATAAATTATTACTGCAAACCCAGCGGCCTTTAGCTCTCAGCTTCTTGCAGGATGTTGCTCTCTCCAAACCAAGGAATTTGTGAGACTCCCAGGACACCTGATGGTCTAACTCTGGGAATATCATAAGGAGATCAGTGTTGGGGAAGATGAAACAGGAAAGCCTTATAAATATGATTGCCTGGCAAAAGATGCTGAGAATAGGGAAACTATCAGTGAGATTGAAATGAAAGCAAGCTTTGAGATACCAAGCCTTAGTTACTGAACGGGAAAACAATGGGATGGCCGGCTGAAGGTAATCCCCTCTCTGTTGAACAATCCCCTCTGCCTGCAGACAGGTCCCAGGGTCAGAGCAGACCCTGCTAGCTTGGCAGCAGGGGTCCAGAGAGGAGTTTCTGGAGTTTAAAATGTAACGCAGCATGGCAATGTCACAATTCTTATAGGCTGTATGGAAATGCTATAGGATTTGTATCTTGTACTAGATTGGTTAGTGGCAATTAGAATATACAACACAGAAGAAGATTTATTGTATTGTAGACAATCACTTCTCTCTCTTAGCCTACTTCTCCTCTCCTTTTACAACTTCCACTACTTCTTCTTGCCCTTACTCTCTCTTGCTCTTACCTTTCCTTCTCTCGCTCTCTCACTTTTCTGCCCTGCCTCGAGCTGCAGCTGGCAGCTCCAAGCAAGGCCACTGTACCCACACCCTTCATAAATAAACTGCACACTCTAAAACCTAACCACAGATCTCTCGTCTATAGCCGTCCCGACCGTCCAAACAGAGAAGAAGTTCCCACAGATCAGCTTTGGCCAGTTGCTGCCATCGGCTTGGCTGTCAGTTACTAGAATGGCACACTCCAAGCCACAGGCAGTAGGTGCTTTCTGGAAATATTTTCATATATTATTTTTAAAACTGGCTGGATTTGCTGCTGCTCACACCCCTTGGTGCGACCAACTCTCCAAATTCCTGCCCTGGATTTCAGAGCGCTCAGGGATGGATTTTTGTTCAGGACAGAGGACCGGAGCTGGGGATGTTTTATTTCGCAGCCCAGCTGCCTCATCCTGCCACGGTGACTGGCTGAGAGCCCCTCTGTGACTCAGCTCCTCCAGCCTGGGTGACTTCACCATTCAGCTCCTCTTTGCAGGAAATGAGAGTTTCCAAATCAGGGAGCAGCTGCTCTCGAAAGAGTGATATCAATATTTCTTCCTTCCTTTACATAAAAAGAAACTAAAAGATGCTCTAAATAGTGCTGAGGGGGGTCTCCTTTAGGTTTAGGCAGAGCTCGGGCCAGAACCATTCCAAAATTCATTTAAAGGAGACTTACTTGTCATTGCCAAACTCGAACTTGCCAGGGCCATTCCTCAGCAGATTTCCATGAATCCATTTGGGAATATGCCCCTTGATCTTGGCGGGGATGGGCTCGGGGGTCTCCTCCACGCTCTGCACTAAGGGGGAGATGCACTGCAGCCCCCTGGGGCTGCGGCAGAGGATTTGCTCCTTGCATGGGCTGGGCAGGTAACTCTTGAAACCTGCAAAGAGAGCGGGGAGAACAAAAAGCAGGGAATTGAGATTTTCACTGGAATAAAGTGACAAATGCTAGATCTTGAGATTGGATGTCAGGGAGAAGAGCATTGAGTATCTGCAAGCAGCAGAGTCATGGTGGATACTCAGGGTAAAGCCACAAAACCCAGCATATCCACAGGGAGCTGAAAATCCAGTGGATTTTAGTCTGCTGTAGTTAATCCACAAAAGACACCAGTTCTGCAGCCTGAATGAGGTAACAGAATATAGGAAGATAGAAAAGATGATAACTTTTCTTTTAATCAAAGAAATGTATATTTGGATTTAATTTAATAAATAACTGAGAGAAGAAATAAAAAAGTAACTGCAATCCTAAAAAAAACCAGAAGAACACAAGTGAAACTGAGCTGAAGCACATTTACAGGATGAAACAGATTTGCAAGTTTTATTTGGCAGGGAAATAAGAAGGATAATTTCTGATGGAGCCTCCGCTTTGACTGCAATAACCCCGTTTCAGTCCCAGCTGGAGAACAAAAGCCCCAGGAGAGCATGAAGCGATTGGAATGCTGTGAGCTGTTGTTGGCTCCCATAGCCTGGTTTGCAAAGCCTCATCAACACAAGGATTGTTTTAGCAATCCATTTAGCCGCAGAGGTGGATTTAGCCGGGGTGCCTCCCTCCCCTCCCCAGGCTGGCACCTGCCCGTCCTGCCCTCGCTGCGCCGCTCTGCTGCGCTCCCCGAGACCACGGCACCAGCCTGGAAGTGCTGAGCACCGAGGTGGGAGCGAAACCCTGATCAGAAAGGGCACGAGCAGTCAGAACTCCAGCAGCCAGGGCTGGTGCACACACCGCACGCTGAACGGAGCCCAGGCTCTCACGGAATTCACTCTGATTTCTGCTCTAACAATTTATTCTGCTTTTATCAGCCACTTTCACACTGCTGCTTCTGGCCTACGTCCTTTAATCCGCTGTAGCTGCTGCCCAATTTCCCTGTGAGCCTTTGAAACCCTTTGCTCAACATCTCCAGAAGAAATTCGTTATTTCAGCCAGAATATCTGCAAAAGAGACGAGCTGGCAGGCAGAATTTTTCTGAGATTGTTTCTCTACACAAAAACACCCACAGGCTGGGTGTTAGGCACGCAGGAAGGTAAAATGCAAGATTCCAATGTAGTTCTCCAACCTGCCAATCCCCAAATCCTCCTTTAGAGCTCTGAAGTGTTTGCAGAAATGCAGATTTCGTTTGCAAAGGTGCAAAATATGCCTTAAAGAACGAGAGGAACACATCCTTAAGGAGACATTTTGCAACCCAAGCAGGAACAAAGCTGGCATGACTCAGGATGGCACTACATCAAAACTTCCAAGAGAGCACCATAAGTGGAAATTTTGGGAAGACACATTCCACGAAAGAGCCTGACCGGGGCTGGAAAAGACCTCCTGAGTCCACCCCTCCCAACTGCTGTCCCAGAAATTCATATATAAGAACTCTGTCTTTAAAATTATGTCTACAGGCACTTATTCCCTCTTTGGGTAGCTACTCCCTGTCCAGATGACCGGGAAAATGCTTTGAATTTATCAAAGGACATTATTCTTGTTTTTCTGGCAGCTCTGGTGTGTGGCTTTTGTAGTTTTCCCTTCCTTGTGTCGTATTTAGGGTGAAGAATCATATCACTTCCTAAGCTAAGTAAGCCAAGTTCTTTTTGTTTTCCTTGTCCTGTGATAACCATTCACGTGATCATCTCAGTAATCCTTCTTGAAATCTGATCTAGTTAGAACTCATCTCCTTAGAATTCATTCCAAGGAATGGATCCCCTACAAGGTGGGGTTTCAATAGAATGGACTTTAAACAACAAGAATATTTAATGGAATGCCTCAACCCCAGACAAGGTGGGGTTTCAATAGAATGGACTTTAAACAACAAGAATATTTAATGGAATGCCTCAACCCCAGACAAGGTGGGGTTTCAATAGAATGGACTTTAAACAACAAGAATATTTAATGGAATGCCTCAACCCCAGACAAGGTGGGGTTTCAATAGAATGGACTTTAAACAACAAGAATATGTAAGGGAATGCCCCAACCCCAGACCAGAGAGGGAGAAAGAAGCACAGCAAGAGAATGGATTATTTTTTTTTCTTCTGGGCATCACTCAAGTGAGCTGGAGATCCTGGCAGAAATGAGTGCAAAATTGAATCAAATCCCAACATCCAGATGAGCCAAAACTTCCAGAAACAAGATAAGTCATTGCAGACAATTCTGAATAGCTAGGAGGAGGGGAGGGGTGCAAGAAGAAAAGAAAAGAAAATCCTACATATGTTCCATATTAAACAAAAATAAAATTGAATTATAACTGTTATAGTTAGCTGCACTTTGAATGCACTGAGCACGTGGAACAACAAAGAGCTCCTACTTGAACACAATGTTCCTGAGCAAATGCAGGAAAGGTGTTCCACCCTCAGGATAAAGCTCAGTCATAAATTAAAACTTTCTGTAACATCCCGCTCCCCAAGAAGGAACCAATGTCTCTCTGCAGAAGGCAGAAGACGGACTGGTTTTTAATGTTTAAATAACATGTAAATAAAATCACTCCTTCTTCTGTTCTGGCCACACTCTGAGATGAAGGAACGTGAGTGCACAACAGAAGCTCTGCGGTCCCAGTGGGGCTCTCTGGGTGTGCTTGAACACAGCGTCTGAAAATCAGCTCGAGACCACAACCTGCCCTCTCAGAACTCTCATTTCTCCACTGCAGTTTCTGTCCTACCTCAGACTTTTAAAAACAGCCTTAAAGTCTTTGACATATCAGAGCAGAGGCAGTGCCAAACACAGAGCTGTAACTTCTCCCCAGTCTTTTCTAAACACAGCGGGCAATCACTCCAGAGCACTCTGTGTGTGCCACGATTTCCCTGCCCGGCACAAACTGACAGATCAGCATCGATTATTTATTATTTCTATCCAGAAACAATAAATAGAAGGACCAGGCTCTTGAAGAGAAAGCTGCTGTGGGTGGAGTGCCCATGAATCAGACATTAAATTGCATTGCAACAGCAGTGTGTGGGACACGAACCCTTCCACGGTGGACGGCGGAACCATGGGAGCCATTGGCTAAGGCTGGGATCACACGGGAGAAGGCAAATCCACTCTGATCTTAACCTACAGCTTCCAACCCAAGGCTCAGGAACCACTCTCCACACACAGACTGATTGTTTGGCTCAGGAGGACAGCCAGAATTAAGGGTAGAATTTAGCAAATACAACGCTCATTATATCCTTCAATCAGGGAGAGTGAGGCAAGAATTCTGTTTTCCTTGAGAATCCAAACTGGGAGTAATCCCCTGGCACAGGCTGAGTTTTGTTCCCTATAAAACACAGACTGGCACAACACCGAAGCAAACCAATTTTCCCCAATGCCCAGGCTGAACTGGAGCTGTGGATTTGTGCTCTCCAGCCTCCAGCCTTTCCCAGGGCTGGAGCCCTGAGCTCCCCCAGGGATTTCCGAAGGGAAGGTGCAGCACTTGCCTTGGGAGTGCCGGGAAGTGCCCGTGCCGGGCTCCTTGTTCCGTGCAGCTGCTTGGTTCCCCATGGCCAGGGGCTCAGCCGCCCACTTCCTCGCTAACAGCCAGAGGAGCAAAGGGAAACAGAAAAGAAACGACAGAAAACACAGGGGAAAATATAACTGGAGAAAAGGAGCAGGGGAAGGCTCAAAGGGAGGAAAGGAGAAAGGTGACAGTGAACTCTTGCACATGAAATAGCTGTTGATTTCCCAGCAGAAATAGATTCTGCACTTTGGGGTCTTTTGGTGGCACAGCAAGGCAGATTTGAGAATTTTTCAGCTCTTTGGATACCCCAGAAGCAATGCTTTGAATTTAAAGGGCACCAAAACACCACTACCATCAAAAAGCAGAATTTCCCCTCAACTAAGCCATGATTTTTATTTGTTCCTAATTTCTGAAAACAGGCAAACAAATAAAACAGAACAAAGAAAAAAAAAAACCCAAACAAAAAGCAAGGCACCAATGACGACACAAAGCGCAGAGTCGGGGTGTGACACAAAATCCTTCGGGGCTGCTCCCCATTTACACGTTCAGGTTAAAGCCTCGGCAGCGATGCGGCTCCCAAAGAGCCCTCACCGTGCAGACTTCCGGCAGGCTCCCTCGCACAGAGAATCTGCTGTGTGCTGCTTTTCCAGCCCTAAACCATCTGTATCTGCTGTAATCCTGGCCTCCGCCGTTTATCTATTCAATAAATAACAGGCATTTTCTGCCATCTAACAAAGACCTCAAAGCGCTCAGTTCCCGATGCCTGACAACAGCAATTGTTTCTCCCTGTCAGCAGCAGCCCTCTTCCCGAGAGGATGGGATGAAAGGGGTTGTTTTGAGCGCATTTTACCTGGAATGAATTGCATCAAAGAGCAGAGGAAATGCAGCAGGTGAGCGAGCAGGAGGCTGGCGGCGGACAAGAGGATTTTGGCGAGCATGTTCCGGCGGGCAGAAGGCATCGGCTCGGAGTGGCCGGGCAGGGGTAGCGGTGCCAGGACAGCGAGCAGGAGGCAGCGATGGTCGGGAGGTGAGCTCTGCCTCTCATCATCCTTTCACAATAAGAGCCGTGCCCGCAGCAGCGCCGTGCCCGGGCTCCGCGGGCCGGGCCGGGGCGGGTCCTGCCGCCAGCGCCGCGCTCGCTGGCCCCGAGCCCCGTCCGCACCTGGGCCAGGTGAGCTGCGGCTGCCAGGGCGTTACCGCGCCTGGAAAAGGTGCTCGAGCGCTCGGCTGTGGCCGGAGAGACGGGAAGGCAGGGAAGAATGGGATGTGGATCTGTGTATCAGAGCAGCCAGGCTTCCAGGTAATTCCTGCAGAAATTCCTGTCACCTTGCCGTCTTGTTGTGAGGAAAGACACTCGCTCCTCGGTTAGATTTTTAAGAACTTTAATAAGGGACAAAGTCAATGAAGCAAAAGGAGCAGCGCTGGGTGTGCAGCCAGAGCCAGAGGCACGCTGGATAACCACGGCCACCTCCTTCCATACCCCCGCTATTGCATCAGCCACGTACATATTGAGAAACAATGATAAAGATATTATTTTGGCTCTCCCTCCGCTCTGCCTTTTCAGAGCATTCACAGCTCGATGCAGTCATCCTCGCCACGGCCGCTTGGTACTTCTTGATACATTCAGGAGGTTTCAGATCTTTCACTGGCCAAAGGCCGTCCAGTCACCAGCAGCACAGCCACTCCCAGCCACCACCAGTAGAAGCCAACATGCAGCTCCCGCTGACCACAGGAGTAAAGCCACTTTTACAAAAGCCAAGCCCACAATGTTCAACATTTAACATCCATTAATGTCCTCGAAAGCCAGCACCACAGCACGTGTTCATCACATTGCTCACCTCCCAAAAATACTTGGGATGCAAAATACTTTTGTTTCAAATCCTGAGTAGCCATTTTGCACCTTGAATCTCAAGGTTTCAGGAATATTGGTGCTACGCCAGATTCCCCCACCAAATCCAGCGGGACGGGCGCGCTCTGCTGGTCTCAGCTAAGCTGGACCTAGGGCAGAGCCTTGTCTCCGGCCAGGAGCAAGCGAGCTCTCCGGCCAGGAGCTCCACATTTGGAAATGTGATGAAACATTTATTTCATGTCCTTAAGCAGCTCTTGAAAGCCGCGCTGTGCCTGGAGAGGGAGCAGGGCAGCAGGCGCAGCACTCCAGGGACCCCATTCCACAGACAGATTAATTCCCATCCTAAGCCTGCTGCAAATTAAGCTGATTTCTTCCTGTCCTTCCTGCAGGACCCAACGAACCCTTGACTGCTGTATTTTCTGTAACTCATCATCCCCTCCCTCGAGCTGTGCTTTCTCTCAACAAACCCAACTGCCTCAACCTTTTCCCTCAGATCACCTTTTCTCAGCTCTTTATTATAATTTCTCATTTCCAGAAATCTTGATACCCACTCGACCCTTCATCTTCTTGAGATTACAGTGAATTTTTAATGTATGTTATTGATGCTTTTGTGAATTCTAGTTTGCTGATCTTTGAAAAATAGATTATATCCTCTAAAGTCCTTCTAAATCATTTGGGATAATGTGGAATAAGCAAAGCTGGAAAAAAATCACTGTATGATATCACATAGGCTGATCTGGCAGGAAAAAAAAAGAGTATTCATTACTTTTAAAATCATTTCTTTGCCCCTACTTACCGATTGCTCTTATTTTATACAATTGCACACAGGATGGTGCCGATGACCTTAGACCAAGCTGTACCCACTGGTAATTTTTCCATACTAAGCCAGCTATTCTCATAAAGGAATTTTTTCTTTTAATTAATTTTTATCCAAGTCACAGTTAAGAAATTTCCTCCAGGCTCTCTCCAGGATGGGATTTAGGCTGACTGAGCTATGGATTTTTGCCCTCCTTTTTTTTCCTGGCTATTCTCCCGATGATGCAAAACACCCACTCTGTTCTTTTCCGGTGCCACTGCCAAAGACAATTCAAAGGTCAAACATTCTACCATTAGCAAAATTGAATTTTGCTTAGTTCTGGACAGAGCAAGCCTGAAACACCTCTATTACCTACTAGATTTGGTCTTTTTCTATTCCGACCCACATTTATGCTAAAAGGCAGTTTCATTTTAAGTAAAGTCAAAATTAGCCTTTCCTCAGGAAAGAATTCTCATCACTAATTATCTAAACTCTCTGCATTATCCATTATTTCCCAATTTTAGCTTTTAGACAATAGAAGAGCAATGAGAGGAACTGAGTTTTTCATCACTTACACTTTCAGCCTGTGGAGAAATTCACAGCAAGCTCAGAATTGCAGACTCAGTGTCAAGGTCCCCTCGACTCCAAGAGAGTCAGAACTTTGTCTAAGATGCTTCCAGATTAAAAAAAAAATAAATTATATTCTGTTACCGATCTGTCATCTTAGACATTCTTGCTAATTTATAGGCTGAGGCTTAAACAAGGAGGGGAGAAGCTTAAAAGAAAACGTAGTCACCAGCTGAGCTTTGCTGATCAGATTTGCCAGCTCTAAAGCCAATTAATTTTCTGTCCAAACCTGCTGCAGTAAAACTGGGAAGCGGCTAGGGATGGGACGGGGGCCAGGTGGGTTGGATGAGGAGCTCGCTCCTCAGGGAGAGCCCGAATGGGCCTTTAGAGTCAGAGCAGAAAAGAAAACTTCCTTTGTTTCTCCCAATAAACACCGAAATCCCTAAGAGGGGCAATCGGCAGCATCGTTCGTGGGGTGCACGAGTTGTAGTCAAATAGGCAAGTGATAAATTTTAATTTTTTAATGGTTTAGAAGGAAAACAGTGTTGGAAAGTGACAAATTTTTATTTTTTAAATGGTTTAGAAGGAAAACAGGGTGTAATGAGTGTGTCCGGGTACTAAGATATTGAGTGGAGCACTAAAGAGCAGCCAACAGAAAAATGCTCTGTTTTTCTGGCCAGCACAATAATTATGGAAAGCTCTCTCCAAACAGGGAGAGAGAAATGTATGATTAATGTATTTCCACTGCTGAAATATTAAACTTCAAAAAAGGAGAGGCTGGCTTATTTTCAATGGGTGTTTTAAACTTTCTGAACTCACCATTTCAAGCCTAAACTCTATCCAAATAGGTATTTAATTTATTTCACTTAGTTTATTTATAGATATATATATCCTTACCTATATTCGTGCAGGAAAACCAGAAGCTTTGTTGCTCTGGCTTTATATCTAAATATAAATATAGTTAAATCTTAATATCTAAAAATAGATATTTAATTCATTTTACTTAGTTTATTTTTATATATATATCCTCACCTATATTCATGGAGCAAAACCAGAAGCTTTGTTGCTCTTAGTAATTTCAAAAATTTAATAATTATGACCACACTGTTGATAAGCTCACCTAGGTTACTGTGGCCATACTCACTGACTTTACTGTCACTATCTCCTCAAATTCTAAATTCCTCTCATTATCCCAGAGATCTCACTCTATTAAGTGTTATTAAATTGATTGACAACCAACTGTATAAGAAATCACTGTAAAAAACCAAGAGTCATCATTCTGAAAATGTATCTTGGATTGAACTGCACTGAGCAGTTCTTCATTGTTCTAAAAAGTGGAGTTTTACTCATTTTTGTTGGATTTTATGAAGTTTTTAAATAGAGCAAACTGCTGCAACAGGAACACTTGATCCCCTAAGGGAAAAAACTTATTAAATGATTGTATCCCAAAATCTAAGTTCTGATGCTTAATAATAGTTGGATATATTGGCCACATAAACTAAATCTAGATAATCCAAATCCAGATGAGCTAAAAAGGCTGCACCATTTCCCCAAGCACAAACAGCTAGAATGCAGTAACAGGCAGCTATTCCTCAGTAATTACATTTGTGTCCCTTTTCTTTAAAAGCTTCCATAAGTAACTGGGTAAATGTCTGAGTTCAGACCCTTGGCAGACGTCATTTTGAAACTCTGGGCTGCATCATCACTACAGACGAGCGTGGACTTTAGAAACACCCAGCACAGTATTTTAGAAAATTCCTAAATCTTCTTCTCTTTTTCTCCCACATTGCTCTGTATAAACAGCATTACCAAGAGTGAGAATATCAGGGAGAAAAGAGGAGACTGCTAAATCTGC
Organism: Callaeas wilsoni; assembly: GCA_013398955.1. Lineage (NCBI taxonomy): Eukaryota > Metazoa > Chordata > Aves > Passeriformes > Callaeidae > Callaeas > Callaeas wilsoni. The sequence continues at coordinate 18,526 of VWPU01008280.1, read as the reverse complement.
TGCAGACCTGTGGTGAGACTCCGGAGAGCCTTTAGATGCTAAAGATGCAGATAGGCACCTTATGGGATTTTCCAAAATTCCTAAGCGGGTAAGGCGCTTACACCATGCTTAGGCACTTTGAAAATCCTGCTAAGGACATATCTGCATCTTTAGGTATCTAAATCTCACCCCACACGTCCAGTTCCTCCCGTTCTTTGCTTTAAACCGTGTCACTGTGACACACAGCACGTTTGGCTTTGAGCTGAGGAAAGGGGAAAGGAGGGTGGATTAGGTGTGAGAGGATTTAAGGAGGAAATCGCCGCACACTGCTGGGGTAAAGATGGAAATATATCTTATTGCAGCCCTTCTCTTTATTACATAAGCCCCACACTTTGTACAAATGATCCTTTGTACATTCCGTGTTTCATCTTTTCAACAGAGTCGAATGACAAGAAAGAAAAAGGGCTCCGTGTTCTCAGATAAACGGAATATGGGCAAACAACACTCGTGTAGCCAAATAACAAAATAACACTGCAATTCTAGATCCTGTTAGCTTTATTTATTTATTGACATCAACAGCAAAGCTTTGATTATGTTTTACATCAACATGGCCTTGAAATGTAACACATGTACCAGTATTATAATGCATTTGAAGTTAAGGCTTTATACTTTCTCAAAGTTCTTTATAGAACTCTCTTATTTCTAAGCCGATTTTTTCCAGCTGTTGACATTACGAGGCAAAATGGAAACAACATTGCAAGTATATTCTACTAAGATTTTAACACAAAAACATTTTTAGAAGTTTAAAGGAAAAAAATAACCCCATCAGCAGGAAATGGTTAACATGAAATAATCTGAGGTCATTTTCCACTTACATCATAAAATTCTGTGTTGTGCAGGAACGGTTTTTTGCTATGTTTGATGGGTTAACCAGTAACAACCAGGTGGCTCAATGTCTTAATCCCTTGAATCTCAGGATTTAAAACAGATATTCAGAATTGTTTTTACTAACTACCATCACACTATGTAATTAAACACTAAGCAGCCGCTTTAACTTGTTAGAAGTTTCCTGAACTGCCAGAAATATTTATACAAGAAAGAGACATCGCAGCACTCATCACAGCTTGTTTTCATACACAAACACAACTTTGGCGCTGCGTTTCCATAACAAACTCCATTTAGCTTTGCAGAGTATTGGCAATGACAGCGAGTCTCTCTTTCAGCCTCTCCTTTTTCTGCTTTAAGTGGTTTTCTATGGCCCTGGCTTCTTTTAAGATCTCATCAAGTTCCCGGACATAAGAAGAATCCAATGCTGCTCTAGCACTAAAATGAAGAAATCCGTAGTTAAAATCAATGCTAATTCCATTAACTTTCTCACTACTTTTATGTTTTTCTTAAAAGTGGGTTGTCTATCAATATGTTTAAAAGTGGGTTGTCTATCAATACCCAGTTTCTGACCAAACTAATTCTCTGTTGTAACAGAAAACAACATTTTTCTTTCAAGATCTGTGTTTGACAGTTTTCAGTGCTTATTTCTCTAAACTGCAACCACCCATCCATTTTATGTAGAGAAATTTAAAATTGCTGTGCAAATAGCACAAAGTTAACTTGCCTTATAATGTCAGCATATTTTGATAACAAGTTATTAATTTCTTTGCTCATCTCTGTTAAGAGAGAAAAAAAAATTATTTAAACATTTGGATGAATCTCAACATGAAATTAGGTCACTCCATACTTACTTCTAGTATATTTAATACATCACCATTTAAAACCTTTTCCAGTGGTTCAGTCTTGGGAGGGGACTGCGAGTCCTCAGAAGGAGCCAAAGCTGTTTTGTCAGACAACGGAGGATTTTCCGAAGCCTCATTCTAATGACAGAGCACATTAGGAAAAATACAGGTTCTAGGATTTAAAACAAGCTTAGCACAGAGTTTAGCTGAGAGAAAGAAGAGGTTTAAAAAGATCTTGAGGGTGTTTTTGGAGAAAATGCAAGTGGTGTTGGGTTCACAGCATCATGAGCATCTTGGGGAGTGGGTGGGAAGTACCAGACTGAGATCTCTGTACATATAAACACTGATTTATTTATATATGCACACATATTTATATATATATACTCTGATATATGTAGTATATATATCTCAGTAAAAGCTGGTGTACTTCAGAAGCTCGCTCTCAAGAAGTTCTACATAAATATGTCCCGGTGCTTACCCAGTTTTGTTGGGCTTCAAGCCCTCAGAGAAACTGCGGTTTCCCCACGCAAAAAAGTCATTTATGTCCCCCCAAACCTCCCTAAAGTGCCGTGGATCTCTGTGCCTTCAGTCCAGAGGAGGACACGGGTGGGGATCCTCCCTCACACAGCACCGCTCACCTCCATCTTTTTGCTTTTATTTCTATTCTTATCCGCTTTTTGCGAGCTGCTGGCCATGGCTGCCTCCCGAGGAGCAGGCGGTGTTCGCCGAGCGGCCACGCTGGGGAGGACGTTTAAATAAAACCGTGGAAAACCTGCAGCTTTTTCCTCTGCGAGGCTGCTGGAGACGGCGGGGGAAGGGCGGGGAGTCCCGGGCCAGCCTAAAGGGAGATCTGAGGGAGACCCGAGGCGGTTTGTCCCTCTCTGATCCCCCCGGACCCTGAGGGCGCCCAGGAGGGACCCGGGCCCGCAGCTTCCCCTCAGGAGGGAGGGCCTGGCGCGGGCAAGGGCCGTGAGGGGCCGCGGCAGCGGGGACGAGGGCCAAGGGCCAAGGGCCAAGGGCCAAGGGAAAAGGGAAAAGGGACAAGGGACAAGGGAAAAAGGGCAAGGGACAAGGGAAAAAGGACGAGAAACAAGGGACACCCACTGCCCTCAGGGCTGGCAGCACCCCCGGAGCCCTGCCCGGCCTCGGTGGCAGCAGCGGGAGCGGCCCGGGATGCGCGCTCAGGGCCGAGGGAGCGGCTCCGGCCCGGGCGGTTCTGTTAAAGCTTCAAACAGTTCCTCAAACCTTTCCCGTCAAATTTCACCCTCTAAGATCCTTGGAACGCGTTTCACGTTCGATGGAGCCCCCTCAAAACACGAGCCAGAAATGAGTGCGATCTGAGAGAGCAGGCGCTGAAATGAGTAACAACCCTAAAATGAGTAACGCCACCGTAGTGCACAAACTGCCAGGATCACTGTTTTTCTCCCCCTCTCTAAAGAATGGAGAATAAAATGATATTTTCCCGAGGCTGTGTTTCACTCTCGGCTCCCTTGCGAGAGGAACGAACAGGACGCAACAATACCAGAGAGAACTTTGAACATCCAGAGAGATTAAACACCCCAGCAAGTCCCTGCTTTCCTAAATCTTGGCATGTGCTACGGTGAAATAAATCACTGCAAGATCTGAAGTTATGTTAATGTTATGCTATGCTATGTGATTTATGTTATGATGTTATTTTATGGTATGTGATATTAACTTTGGCTGGGTTGGGTTTTTTTTCTTTTTTTTTCTTTTTTTAAATTTTTACCTTCTGTTCTGAAGAGAAGAAAGGATCTGAAACTCACATACATTATCCAAATAGGAAATTAAAATATCAGCACAAAAAATCAAACGGCTGAAAGAACAAGAACTAAATACTTCCCCAAAGTAGAAAAAACTTTTAATAAGCTGCCATGGCCCACTTCATTTAATTATCAAATATTTTATAGGTATTTATGTTATTAGCAATACTATCTAAATATTAAGAAACAGATATGACAGAATGTGTTGGGAAAATGTTCTTAAGGTGTTTACTTAATTGTGTCACCATTAGTAGGATAAGATATTTTTATTAACAGATCACCTGAAGTAAAACAAATTGAACATTCGATTTTTCATTTCCATTATCTTATGGCCATGACAGTCTATGGATAAAGCTCAGACAAAAAATAATATTAAAAGAAAATTATCTAAGGAGAGAAAGTTCACTCTTACTGGAGTTCCAGCTCCTTTAAAATCGGAGCAAAATTATCTAAGCCATTACTCTAAAGGTAGCTGCAGTTCCTGTAAGATTAGAGGTATTAAATTCCAGGAGAAATGAAAGTTTAACCTTTACCACAAAAGCTATTGTATGAGTTAGAATCTGGTCCTGAAAAATGCAAATATGTGCACAAAAGAAAAGGAAATGCCTTTAATTCAATGTATTCAATGACCTAATTGAATTTTAAGGATCTCAAAGGCCGACGTGAAAAGGCAAAGTCCTCCTTTCTGATAGCTTTGTATGGAATATCAATAGGGCACAAATATTAGTGCCAACAGCCAATACAAAATAAATAGCGATCTGAATGTATATTTAAACTTAAATGACAAATGATTAGTACAGCATTAATTTTTAAAAAGAATTCTTCTTTTTTTTCAGTGAAACGCAAAGAATCTGAATTGCTGAATTCTTCTGCTGTTTAGGTTTCTTTTGAATCAATTTCATTAATTCCTTTCAAAAACTTTAAAGAAAGCAGCTACATTTTTGTAGCACACCCATAGTTTTTGGTTGCTTGCAATACACTGTTCCCAGGGCTAAACCAGCCAAAATCCAAGGTTATTAGTAAAAGAGACAGTGTTTTTATCTTTATTATTTCAAATAAGGTTGAAAGATGTGCTTTTAACCTCAAAATCATCTCCTCATGTTTATCATACAGATATTAAAGCATCCCCTGTGAAATTTGGGGTTTTCTTTCACCTCTAAGAGCAGTAACAGGCATGTGAACAGCTGAGAGAATGTCCTGGGGACTTGGGTTTGGGTTTGATTTGGGGCTTTGGGGTGGTTTTTTTCCATCCCCACAACTTCGGGCTCTGCGATTGCCCCATGGAGCTGCAGGGCTGAGCGCCCTAAATTCTGATAAGAATTAGGAACAGCAAGTCAAGGCACGGAGACTGCAGTTAGCAAATTGGTAAATTATTCACTCCCAAACTCTGCCCTGGTTTTTAGGGCCCATCCCATCACTGCTCAGCAGCGTTTGCTGCTCTCCACAGTCCCCGAAGGCAGCGCAGGGTGCAGGGACGGGGCGTTATCCCCGAACAGGAGCGGAACTCCTCCCACGCAGCTGCTCCCGCACCAAGCGCTGCCAGGGGAGCTTTCCCACCCCGTGCCAGCATTCCCGGGCACCCTGCCGCCGAGCAGCGAGCGGCTTCCCGCACGGCCGGGCACGGGCACGGGCACGGGCACGGGCACGGGCACGGGCACGGGCACGGGCACGGGCACGGGCACGGGGCGGAGCGGCACGGGCACGGGCACGGGCACGGGCACGGGCAGCGCGTCTCCAAACCGCCGGGCAGGCTTCGTGGACGGGCTGGAGGGGCTCGGGAGCAGCGGGACGAGCCCGCTGACATCAGCGTGACACCGAGCGGCACAAAGCCACCCTCGCAACCCGAGATTTGCATAGGCGCTGTCTCCTGCAGCCAACAGGGGAAATGCCGCGCGAGAAATGCGGACGTAGGCAGAGATCTTGGGAAAGCGTCCCGATTTCGGCCGCCGCCAGCCGCTATAAAGCCCCTCCCGGCATCGCTGCGGCAGCGCTCGCTTCCCCTGGCCTGGGGCATCCCCGGCGGCGGCGGGGCAGTGACTCGGGGTGGCCTTGCGACGGCCCCGATCCTGACCCCGGCAGCTCAGCAGCTGCGCTTCTCCCGGCTCCCACCGCCCGGCTGTACTTCCTAAAGAGCCACAAGGGACCACCGTGAGCCGCCTCTGCTCCTGCCCCCCATCCCACTCTTCTCCCGGCTCCCACCGCCCGGCTGTACTTCCTAAAGAGCCAGAAAGGACCCCCGTGAGCCGCCTCTGCTCCCACCCCGCATCCTGCTCTTCTCCTGGCTCCCATCGCCCGGCTGCACTTCCCGAAGAGCCACAAGGGACCACCGTGAGCCGCCTCTGCTCCTGCCCCGCATCCCACTCTTCTCCTGGCTCCCACCGCCCGGCTGCACTTTCCGAAGAGCCAAAGAGGGACCACCGTGAGCCACCTCTGCTCCTGTCCCGCATTCCTGCGGCTCCTCAGGGTGAGTCATTCCACATCCGACAGCTAACAACTCGTTTGAGCTACTGCCATTCCTAACGTCCTTGGTAAAAGGCCTAATAACCATCTTTTACAACTCCAGGTTGGGCTTGATAATCCTGGAGGTCTTTTCCAGCCTTTTTGATTCTGTGATCAAGGGAAGAAGCCAGTCATTTTGTTTTACCCGGTAAACCAAGGGCCACTGTTTCCTTTAATCCTCTGTCAAAAGTGCCTGCCCCTGGGCTTTAGAATAACAGAGAAGCCCTTGATTCTGTGGTTAATGTGCTAAGGAGGAGGCTTGCACAGTTTGGGTGTTGTGGTATCTCGTTTCTAAGGCCTGAGCATGCATGTTTGCAAACAAAGATGCTGCTGGGAGCCTGCTGTCTCTTCTACACAGCTACAACTAGATAAAAAACATATGAAATACGAATAGAAAGAGGAAAAATCACTCTCAAGTACATTCCTCAAAGTGCTATGCTAGAGGGACAAGGAAACCATGGTGATTCCCCACCCTAATCCCTCTGGCTGTGCGTGTTTACTTATGTTGCTATTGCTCCGTTTTGTATAAGAAGTCTTTCAGCTGGTAAAAAAGCTTTGGAAGTGAGCCATGGGTTTTGATTGCACAATAAAATCCCAGTGCAAGAGCCAGATCTTCCCACTGTTCACCTGATTTTAAGACATTTATTATCTTTAGTGCAAGGGATGACCTTTCTTGGGGCAGTCAGAATTGGTTCTAACTTTGGGGTATTTTGGAAGCTCATGCTTTTCTAGGGGGAACCTGGTAAGATCGGTCTGTGCAGACTTAATTTTTATCCCTTTATGGGGTAAGAAGCATCGAGCTTAACTCTGATTCCTCTCCCTGTGCTCTGGGCAGGGTGAAGATGAGTGCTGAAGAGATCCTGATGTGTCCAGTAAAACTTGGAAAAAACTGCTGCCTCTATTTTGACGGTAATTAGAGCATTTAATAAGCTTTTCTGTTTGAATACTTATTTAACACAATTCAGTCAGATTTCACCCAACTTTCCCATAAGCTTCAGTTCTAAGTGTTGTTAGCCAAGTATCTGAGTCAGTGGAGTATTTGTTGCTTACACAAGAAAATCTGGGAAAGGACACTCAGAAGAGTTGGAATAATGGGGGGTGAACTTGGAGTGAGTGAGTAACGATCTTATGGACTAAAGTCAGTTAGAAAACAGCTTCTTCTCCAAAAGCAGTTTGTAATGACTGCTTTTGCTCATTTCTAGTTACCGATAAAACCAGAAATTTGCATGCAGTTATTCCTCAGTTTTAGGCTTAGAGTGAACTTCTCACCCTTAAATAACCCTAAAGAAGCTGGAGGTCTGCCTCTGGTTTGGTGGTGACTCCAGTTCCCAAATGACTGGGGTTTCTATTCGTTCTGCTCACAGATAAACCCTGTCTGCAGTGCCAGCAGCTCAGCCTTGGTGACACTGGGCTATGGGAACACGGGGGTGGCTGCCTGGCTTCCAGCCTTGCCTGGGCACAAAGTGGTTTCTCTTGTGGGGGCAGAGCTCAATGTTGTTTTGCTTTCCTTTTTTTTCAGCGCTCACTGGGAACCAAGATGACGATGGTAAGCTCAGAGCTCATCTTTTATGAATTTGTTACCCAGTTCACATGAACGCAGCCACACCTACTGACCCAGACAGGACAAGTTTCAAACGGAGGGTGGCTGCAAAAAAACCCCCAGAGCAACAGCTCACTGCTCCTTCTGATGCTGATGTTGCTTTAATTCCCCATAAGACACAGGGCAGTCGCTTCCCTGGCAGCACCTTTTAATGCGATTGAATTGTTGGGCAAGAGAGAACTGATGCTTCTGAATTCTCATTAACAAACACAGCAGCTCCTCTTGCTTGTATGAATAAATTCCTGTATTCTGGGAAATCTGCTTCAAGCAGAGGTGTAAAAGATGATGTGGCCTTCCTTTTGTTTGATGTCATTCTAAGAACTCCTTTCACATGACATCCACAATGCCAAGATTAAGCTGGCAGCAAACTGTCAAGATCTGAGGAGACAAGCGCTAAAATATGAAGAATTTTCCTTGATTATTCCTGCAGAGCTGGAATGTGATGCCCTTTGCAAGGAAAAGACTCTGCTCCGAGTGCTGAGGAATGTGAACAGCCAACTGCTGGTGGTGCGCCCAGACCTGAACGTGGCAGCTTTTGAGGATGTGACAGACCAGGAGATGCAATCTGGTAATTGCCAAATATAAACAATCGCCACTGCCCTGCTGCTTCATCCCAGAGGTGGTTTTGTTCTTTGTAACCATCTACTCAATGAAGGGACTGAGAATAATGACTTAAAACTTCATTTGCAAGAATGAAACTAAGCTAAGAGTGAAGTTTTGTGTCTTGGGCACTGCTGATGGATGAGATTTCCGGGTCAGACTGAAGCCTGCAGGATGTCACATGCAGAAAAAGGGCTGTTAAAATTTTTGCTTAGCTCTGACCACAAAACTCTTAATTCCCCATTTTTTTAAATGTTGGATCACAAAAAATCATTTTAAAATTTAACCAATATATTGGCATGTAAAGGTCTTCCTTTCTTCTAATAGTATTAGCCATAAACTTAAGAGTTTTGGCTTTGACTTTTTGGGGTGCTTCGGCAATTTATTTACAGCTGTTTATTAACCACATTTATTTCTGGATCACCTATATCCAGCCGTGCTCTGATTTACAGATGGCCACTTCCACATCCCAGTGTCCCTTTCTGCATGCACACAAAGGGATGTGACACCCTCCCCACGCTGCCCGGTGACCTCAGCTGCTTCAGTGCACACTGGTTATTGCCTGATTGCACAAAGCACAACCAGAAGCCATAAAAATTCAAGCCCTGGCTCTTCTGTCAGGAAAAATATCCGGGAAGACAGCCAGAGTTGCCAGTGGAACGGTAAAACATCACTGAGCTCAGTTGTTGCAGCTCTCTTGGAGCAGGTTATCAATAACCATCAATTTATTTCCAGGCAAAGGGATGCACTTCAGCATCCACTGCTACAAAACCACCACGCCCTCAGCAGGGATGCCCGTGGCCTTCAGCGTCCGAGTGGAAGACAAAAGTTACTACATGTGTTGTGAGAGGGAATGCGGAGAAATGATTGTTAGATTTAAGGTAAGGATCTGCTTCCCCCTCCTCACCTGCACCAAGCCAACAGGCAGAATTAACAGCTCAGAGCTGGAATAAAACCGCTCAGGGCTTGTGCTGGGATTAAGCTGTTCCCTCTTCCTTCCTCAGGAAGGAGAAGTTCCCAAAGAAATTCCTGGTGAAAGCAACATCATCTTTTTCAAAAAGGCGTTTACATCTTGCTCCTCCAAAGCCTTTAAGTTTGAATACTCAATGGAACAAGGAATGTTCTTGGCCTTTGAGGAAGAAGGCTACTTGAGAAAACTAATCCTAAAAAAACTGTCGAAAGATGAAGTGGATGAAACAATTAAGATGAGTTTATCTAAGTTCAGTCAGAATGAAAATCACAACCTATGATGGAACACCTCAACAGGTTTAAAATACAGTTTGTTTTTTTATAAAAGGAACTTCAGTCTTTCTTTACCCAAAACAAGTCAGTTTTATGTTTTAACCACTGTCAGCACTTACTAAAAAAATAAATGCAAGTTCTTGGCAAAAAGCAGCAGGATGTTTTCCTGTCAGATAGAAGAGAATTACACACTGAAGGAACAGGAATGTCCATATCTGGATAGTCCTGCAGAATTTGATCCCTAAAATCTTTGATGCCTGTTGACCAAACAGCTTTTGAATTAGGTTTGGACTTCTGCATTCCCAGAACTCTCAGATCATTAATTTCTCACCCAAGCAGCTGAAACAGCACATCCAGCTGTGTCTTGTGTGAGGCAATCTCAAGACACTTTCCATCAGAGACCCTCAGCTTGCCCAGAGGGACTTCCCCATGACTCAGCCATCTGCCCCCTCCTCCTCCCTGCGACAAAATAACAAATGTTGGTATTTAAACCAGACCACAGCTCCATTCTGACCACAACACTAACAAAAAATTGGCCAGCTACCTGCTTTTGCTAAAATAAATAAAATTTCCAATCTGTATTTTTAAACAAAATAATCAGAAAGTCTTGTAGAATTCAAACAGCAACTTGGTCGTTCTGTTCATTGCATAATCACTGATGGTAACACAAATTCTCTTCCTCTCACTGTTAATAGTGCCACAAAAGCTCCATTGAATGTGGAGTTACCCAAACCACAATCTCAGTTCCCCCCTAAAATGCTGCAAACCCTGAAAGAACAGAACATTCCCTCAGCCTCGTGGTTGTTGTCTTTTCAGTCACACAGGACAACACAGACCAGAGTCTTTAGAAAATAAACCTCAAAAGTGTTGCAGATGACCATAAACACCTTGAAAGTCAATCTGCAAAAGGATTTTTCTTCTAGGTCAATTCTTGTTCTAAGGGACATTAATTATTCTTGTATTAAGTCAAGTCCAAGTCACCTCCAAGTATTAATTCATACAAATATTCTTTGTTTTATAATAGCCAAATGAAGTAAGGCAGAGAAAACCTATCTGCAGAGAAAACATTTTAGGCAACCCAAAAGCAGTAAAAATGGTTCAGAACCACACATATAATTTCTGTAAATTCTTTATTGCATGGATTAAGAAAAAAGTATTCCCTTTTCCATATCAACTCCAAGGGTCCAAAGAGTTACAGGGTCTGCCTTACACGCTGATGTCAGAAGAAGCAGTTCAGTTTTCCACAAGTCAAGCTTATTTTACAGAATAGGAAACCAACCAACAGTTAGAAAAACACTCATTAAAGCTGGTATTACAAGGAGAGTTCCCTTTAGCTATGCAAGTCTGCCACAGATGTAATTAATTCATCCCAGTTTACAGCTTGAATCCACTCACTCTCACTGGACATTTTCCAGTTAAATCTGTTTTTTTCTCTATATTCTAAACTAGCTCTGAGCCCACTGCAGGCTGTTCTCACTGGGGACCCTTGGCTGTTGCTTTGCTGTGCAGGTTTGTCTCAAGCTGATGAAGCAGAGGCAGCAGAGGACAATCTGTGAGTCAGGGACACCTCAGAGGCTCCAGAGCATGGCCACGGCCTTGCAGATCCCCACGTCCTGGTAGTTGAAGTGGCAGAGGCCGGCGAAGGTGAGGGCGGACAGAACGTACAGCCCCGTGTTGGCCACTTTAATGGGGACGTCTCCGTGCACATAATCAGTGATTACCTGGCCCAGGCCCCTGAACAAGAGAGAAAAGCTCAAATTAGCAAAGATCACTCGCTGAAATCCATCCACTTCGTGGCTCCATTCTATCTAGACACCTCAAATGTTGCTTTTTTCCCCCTGCTGCCATCAGCCTTTCCTGGGAATGCTCAGTTCCCACTCAGAAAGAGGGTGCATCTGTTTCAAGAACAAAACAAAACATGCCACAGATTCTATCAAATATACACAGATTGGCTCAGGTTTCTTGAGGAAACCAAGCGCTGACCACAGCTCTCCAGACCACCGAATCCTTGGGATCTGCCTTCTTATCTGACTTCCAAGGACTGAAAAACAGGAAAACCACAGAAATATCTGGGACCAGCCACTGTCACAAAGACACAGAAGACTCCTGGCTATGCATTTAGGTTAGAAGAGTGGCAACCAAAGAAATTAACGTATTTTGGGGTTTTTCTACACTGGAAGTGAACTCCTGTCCAGATTTGAACTATCCAGCAACACAAGACACAGGATGATTGTTTTGGGAAAAAGCTCCCAGTCAGAGCAAGGAAAGTGCAAGAATCCCTGGCACAAACTCCTAAGGGCAAAACTGAGGTTTAAGAAAACCTGGCACTCCCAAAGCAGCACAAAAATCTGCTTTATCCTTGTGGCAAGGAACTCCCAAACCAGGATCACCTCAGGAAGGTGGATGCTGCCAGTCTGGCCAACCATGCAGCTGGATCCACTCCTAATTAGCCCTGTCCCTGCTCTCATTAAGGATCACAGCAGAACTACACTGAGCAAACATCCACTTCCCAGGAATCGAGGAAATCACCATCCAGGTCTCCTTAGTGGAATATTTGCTGTGAGCTCTTTATTATGAAGAACCTCATCACCACTGAGATGCACAAAGCCAGTGCACAGAGCTTTAGAGGCTGAATATTTTTGTATCATTTTTGTACACATCTGTCCTCTTTCTGTTCCCCCTGTTCACACAACACTGGTTCTTCCACAGGTTAAAAACATCCAGGATTCTTCACATCCAGGGGCAAGGAAGTACTCCGAAGGTTAAGATACTGGAGAGTTTTTGTGGATTCCTTTTCTGACTGAGAGAACAGCGTGAGAAAGGAAGACCAAAGCACAACCACTCATCAGAAACCACAACTGCCGCAAAACCTGCAGACCAAGGTCTTCTTCCAGGTGTTTGACACTGGACCAGGACGAGGTCTGGAGCCACCACACCTTTTTTGCTGCGAGTTCAGCCCTGCTGTGCTTACCAGTGGCCGTGCAGGGTGAGGGCTGCAGCCAGGGAATAGTCCACGGCCGGTCCGGGGCACAGGTAGGCGGCGGGCAGCAGCCCCAGCAGCAGCACGCTGACCGCGCGCTCGCCCGTCCAGTGCAGAGATGCAGCCTTGGAACTGCCTGCAAGGAGAAACGTTCTCAGGGAAAAGCCCCTCTGCCAAGGGCTGAAGGAACGGCTCTGAGATCTGGGCAGCCTGCAAACTAAATGCCAGCACAAGCAATACTTGTTGGGAACACAACGGGAGCACCAGCCCAGGCTGAAAACCACCAAGAATTGACTCAGTGAAATTATCAATACAACACCCCCAAAGTGCTCAACTAACACACAGATAACATCCACCCACCTAAACCAAAATGCAAATGTTTTCTTTCGTTTTGGCACGGAGAAAATAAATTTAGGAAGTCATGAGGAAGACAAGATAAGGAAAGCAAAACATCTGAAGTATGGACTTGGGCAAGGTGCAAACTGAAGTGCTATTAATCAGTAACAGTGCTGCTGAAGGTGAGGATACACACACTCCTCACAGCCTGAGGCATCACAACAGCACAGTTATTTATCACAAATAACATCTCTGCACAATTGCTGCCCTATCAAACAACGCTCAGCATTTCACAACCTTTCCCCTAAATAGATGGGTGTTTAGGATTATTTTTTCCTTTGCTGGTAACACCCATAGCCCTACATCACCCAAGAAGACACCAAGAAAAACCACTGTACCATGTGTAAATCTTTTCTGCTCTTTGTTGCAGCTGCCACTTAAAATCTCTTGTGTGGCTCAAAAAAATTACAGACTCACAGCCTGGTTTGGGATGGGAGGGACCTTAAAGCTCATCTTGTTCCCAAGTCCCTGATGGCCATCGGGTACCCCTGTCCTTTATCCCTACACTGCTGCTGGTCCCTTGGAGGACCTAGGCCAAAACCTGGTCCTTTACAACCCATTCTTGATAGAATCACAGAGTATTCAAAGGCTGGAACAGACCTTCAGGATCATCTAATCCTAACCCCCTGGAGGACGCCTTGCACTAGACCCGGGTGCTTGGAGCTCCATCCAGCATGGCCTTGAGCGGTTCCAGGGATGGGAAAAGGCATTTGCCTGGACAAAGGAGTTCTCCTGATCCCGGGAAAACGAGACCCCGGCAGACAAACACACAGACACAGACACACAGACACACAGACACAGCCACAGACAGGGCCGTACCGTGTCCCTGGCGGGGCGGGCCGTGGCTGTCGCGGGCCAGAGCGCAGCGGGCGGCGGCGGCACCGAGCGCGGCGGGGCGGCGGAGCAGGGCCGAGCCGAGGAGAGCTGCGGGGACAACGGGGGCACCGCGTGAGCGAGGGGGATCCACAGCCACCGGGGGTCCCGCAGTCATCGGGGGACCCACAGCCACCGGGGGTGCCGGAGTCATCGAGAGACCCACAGCCCCCGGGGGTCCCGCAGTCATCGGGGGACCCACAGCCACCGGGGGTCCCGCAGTCATCGGGGGATCCACAGCCACCGGGGGTGCCGGAGTCATCGAGAGACCCACAGCGACCGGGGGTCCCGCAGTCATCGAGGGTCCTGCACCCTCCGGGGATCCCGCAGTGATCCGGGGTCCCGCACCCTCCCGGGGTCCCGCAGTCTCCGGGGGTGCCGGAGTCATCGGGGGCCCACAGCCCCCGGGGGTGCCGCGGTCATTGAGGGCCTGCACACTCCGGGGGTGCCGCAGTCATCGAGGGATCCACAGCGACCGGGGGTGCCGCAGTCATCGGGGGACCCGCAGCGACCGGGGGTCCCGTAGTCATCGGGGGTCCCGCACCCTCTGGGGGTCTTGCACCATCCAGGGTCCCGCACCCTCCGGGAGTCCCGCAGTCACCGAGGGCCTGCACCCTCCCGGGGTCCCGCAGTCATCGGGGGACCCACAGCCACCGGGGGTGCCGCAGTCATCGGGAGTCTCGCACCCTCTCGGGGTTCCGCAGTGATCGGGGGTCTCGCACCCTCCCGGGATCCCGCAGCCCCTGGGGGCCCGCCCCGAGCCCCCGGCCGCACTCACCCACGGCAGCCCCGCGGGGCCGCGGCCGCAGCAGCGCCAGCGCCATGTCCGCTCCAAGGGCACCGCGCCCGGACACGGAAACGCCGCGGGAGCTTCCGCTTCCGGCGGCACCGGCACGGCCCGGCCCGGCCCGGGGCAGCCTCGGCGGAGCGGCCCGGGGCAGCCGGGAACTGCCAGAGGCAGCGTTGGGTGGGATTTTGGGAAGGAATTCCTCCCGGTGAGCCTGGGCAGGCCCTGGCACAGGCTGCCCAGAGAAGCTGTGGCTGCCCCGTCCCTGGAAGTGCCCAAGGGCAGGCTGGAGCAGCCTGGATAGTGGAAGGTGTCCCTGCCCATGGCATGGTTGGGACTGGATTGTCTCTAAATTCCTTTCCAGCCTAAACCATCCTGTAGTTCTATAATTCTGTCTTAAACCCCACAACACCCGCAGCAGACCCAGGTGCTCCTCACCTGCGCGTTCACTAATGAAACACCTTTGCACACAACATAAACACCTCCGTGAACACCCCCTGTATCTCCTTCCATTTGAAGGGAAAAAAGGACCAGCAATCAGGGCTTGGAGTGAGGGTTTAGGGCCGCTGACACTGTTCTGTGCTTGTCCAGCACACAACAATCACCCCACACATTTCTCCAGTGCCCTGATTTCATTTTCTCCAAGTGTGGTCAAGCAGAAACAAATAGCGCAGCGAGAACACAGGCAGACTCCCAGGCCTGTGCTCTGGCCCCGGGCTTTGCTCCAGAACAATGACAAAAGCACCGAACACATCTGGATTTATTTATTTTATTAAAAGGCTTGGCTGTCCGCTGCAGGGAGAACAGCCTGGTACCAGTTTCTCCAGTAACACACTGGGCAGGGCAGAGACAGAACACAACACCCACCAGGGCCTCTCTGTCAGCACAAATGGTTTCAGCATCCCCATGGAGAACAAAGGAAGGTAGACGCGGTGGCCAGCCCACAGCAGGCTCTGCACAGGAGTCTAAACCAAGCAAACGCACTGGTGGCTCTTTTCACCATCAGAGAAGTCACTGCACCTTCAGCCGGAATGGGAATTCTCCCTCAGCTCCCCTCTGTGTCCAGCTGACCCTGTGTGTGCCCCCACAGCTCTGCTTTTGGTGGAGGATGGGAAGACAAAACTACCGTGGGGTTACAGCGACATTTCCTCCGTTAGCAGCTCGAGTGATCAGCCTGTCCTCTCTCCTACTGGCCATTGTTTTGGTGAGCCAAAAGAGCAATCTGTTCAAACATAATTTAAGAAAAAAAACAACCTGATCGAAGCCAAAGAATCTGAAGCTGGCAGGACGAGCCCAGCTGTGGGACAGGCAGGTGCTTCCTGCACTGCTGCCTGGGGAGTCCAAGGGCAGCCAGGCTGCTCCCCGTGGGCTGCAGGGCGTGTGTAAACCAGTGCTGAGCAGTGGGGCAGTGCTGAGTGACAAAGACCTTCCTCTGTCCTCCCCTCCTGGTCTGAGCTGCACCCAGACCCCTCAGTCCTCATCAGAGCTGTCCTCAGACTTCTCATCCCCCGCCACCTTCCAGTTCTTCCTCTTGCTCCTCTTCTCCGGCACTTCACTCTGCCTCTCCGGCACGGAGTTGTGCCGCTTCTTTCTCTTCCTTGGGGGCCGTTTCTCCTTTTTCCCCTCGGATTCAGTGTCCTCAGAGCTGCTGGTGCTGGAGCTGCTTGCATGGGAAAAGTCACTCTCCTGCCCAGAAGAAGAGGTAGGTTCCTTGGCAGGCACTTTCCTGGGCTTTTTCTTGCGCTTGTGTTTTCCTTTCCGGGTGCTTGGAGTCTCCTCTCCTGAGCCCTCGCTCTCCCCCCGGGAGGAATCTGTGGAAGTTCTCCCCTGCTCCTTTTTCTTTTTCTTCCTCTTTTTGTGTGAGCGCTTTTTTTGCTTCTTCTTGTGGGATTTCTTGGTTTTTTTCCTTTTGTGGGACTCACGGGCTGTTTGCTTCCCCACGTGGGATCTCTTCTTCCCATTGACAGCGTTTTGCTCATCTCCTTCCTGCTGGTCACTGCAAAAAGGAACAGGAGGAGGTGAACTGAGTGATGAAACTCATTTATATCCAATCTGTAAGCCTGAAAAATATTGATGATTCTGCTGGGTGTGGGTTAAAAATAATTAATTCTGTCTCAAAATCTTGGTTTTCCACTCTCCAGGATACTGCAAGAATTTATTTACCTCCAGATTCATAGATTTGGGTAACTCCAGCTACACCTGAATATCTTAATTACTATAAAAGATTCTCCTAAGACTCACACCACGTTAATGGATTTGACTTTTTTTCACGTAACAGTAAGGCTTTGCATTCCGGGCTGATGTCTATTCAAAATTTAAAACTCAGTCTGTGAAATTCCCTGCAGAACTTGTCAGAAGGCAGATTCGTGATCCATCGGTAAAAGTGTGTGCCTTACCTGTCTGTGTCAAATTCTTCAGGGTACAACTCTTTATATCCACTGTGCCCCCACCTGTGAGAAAGCAGAACCATCCATTAGAAACACATGAGGTGTTTGAGGACAAAAAGCCAATTCTGAAAATCCAGAGCCACAGAATGAACCCGAGTTTAGACAGGGAGGAAGGAAACAGGACTGATTTGGTTGGTGCTATTTAAATACACCTTATGTTCTCAGACCACAACTCAGATTTATTTAAAACAACCCTGGACTTGTGTTTCTTGAGATTTTTTTAAGCTCCTCGGGCAAAGTAATAAATATTAAGCTTAGGGCTGGGGTTTTGCTGCTTAGTGTGGCTTAGAAACTCCACAGATGAGCTCAAATTAGTTATTCTGTGACATGGCAGGAGTTTGCACATGTTATTCATTCTCAAAATGAGCTCCAGCTCTGTTTCATCACAGTACACACTGGACAGAAATGTGTAATTTTTTGGCACAGGGCTCCAAAAACATGCTTTAATTACAACCACAGAACACGGAATTCCCCCACAGACCTGTCTGGCATGTTGGCTTCACATTCATACAGCTTTTTATTCCAGGATCTGGCCCTGAGGAGATCATCTTCCACCAGGTCAAGGAACTGGGGGTTCCTGGATCTCCAGTCTGCCCTGTGCCCCTCGTCGTCGAAGCCATCGCTGCGCATGCGACTGCTGCAGAGAGGGAACAGCGTCCTTCAGGGGGAGAACAGCTCCCAGCCCTGAGCCCCACAGAACCCGGCCTCCTTAACCCACCACCTTCAACAGTTTACATCTCAACAAACACAGAAATGTGCTTAAGCACAGGCCTCACCCCTTGCCAGGGACTCATTAAGGAGAAAATAAGTATTTCTGTGGTGTATCTCACCTGGAGGTGTCTGACAGCATTCTGCTCTGCCTTTTCCAGTAAGTCTCTTCTGTCTGCTTCTCCCACTCCCTTATTTTCCACATTTCTGTCTCTTCCTGAAGCTGAAAAGTCACAGAAGGGAAACGACTTTAACATCAGGGAAGACTCACAGCCATGCAGCACGCGAGCTCCAACCTCAACACTCCTGCTAAGAAAACTCACAGCCACCTTTTCTACCTCCCCAAACAGAGAATTATTCACACAAATACTTAGCTGTATCCAAAAGAACTTCCCGATGGCGGTTAGACCTGCTGAATTATGATTCATGAAACAGTTTGCTAAACTTAATGGAGTTGCTTAATCCTGCACTAAAATCCTGCCTGTGCACACAAAGTTCTAATTGTTTCATGGAATTAAAAGCATATACACAATGCAATAAGATAAAAAACCCCCACAGTGTTAAAGATTTGCTACTTTTTAAGTAAATATAGACACATTTCCTCACCGCCGTGAGAACTCAAGAAAAACGGGGTTAAACTGAAACTCGGGGAAACCGGAACGGGGTTAAACTGAACTCGACACAAAGAGCGTTAAACCGAAAGTGACACTGAGGATGTCGGTGTGGCCGATTTACCAAACTCCTTTTATTTGTGCCAAACCCTCCCGCTCTCCCCTCCCGGATCGGCAGCGGGGCTGATCAGCACCCCCGGGATGTTCTCCCATCACCGGGTGGCACCGCGGGCACGTCCCCGCAGCCTGGGGTGTACCGGGACCACCGGCATGTCCCCGCACCCCGGGATCCT
>VWPU01008279.1:0-49007 GCA_013398955.1 Callaeas wilsoni | reverse complement strand
CGCGGCCCCGGCCCGGCCGTCACTCAGCGGGGGCCGGCCCCACCGCCCCTCCCGGCCGCGAACAGCTGCGCCCGGCTCGGCCCCCGCCCCGGGCCCCGGTGTGGTCGGTCCTTATCCTCTGCCCGCACTCGGGACGGCAAGCCCGCTCCGTCCATCCCCAGGGCAGCTGCGGGGCGCTGCGGGGGGCGCTGCAGAGGGCGCCAGCAAGGGCAGCGTTTGTTTTCAAAGGGTCTTTCCTGCTTTTTAACGATTCAGACACGCCGAAGCCTGCGCCTTTTGTCCCATGGAAACGTCCTTCAGAGTGCCGAGCCAGACGCCTCGGCAAAGTGCCTTTTTGGGAAACCCCACAAGATGTTCACGCATCTTCCCGGGGATCCAGGACACTGTAAAGCACCCTGAGACTGCGGCTGGAAAAACTCCTTCGCGGGAGGAGTAGTGCAGCACTGGGACAGAGGGAGCAGAGGCGTCTCAAGGCTTAGCCAGACCAAGTCATGGCCACCCAGGCTTCTGGCTGGATGGCCCCACTACCAGCACTGCTGGGGATCTGTGGCTGCAGTCGTGGGCACTTTGTAAAAGCTACTTCCCCACAAATGCCATCTGTGTCAATGCACCTACTAATCCTGTGTCTTACTTTACTCCCTGTCAGTTTGCCCCATACTTCCAGTGACAGCCGCTAGAGCTGCTCCAAGTCTGCAATCGGCCCAGGAGAGCTGCCTTCCAGTCTTATGGTATCAAGTTTTAACATTGCTGCCAAATCTCCTTTCCCCTATCTCATCTTTGAGTCACTTTAAAGCCCCATAGATTTGCCCTTTAGTAAGTTTTTACCAAATCTCCCACGAAGTGTCAGCCCCAAGCTCTTCCTTACCTCTGCTGTCTGGTCTTCACCAGCAGCCACAAGGCAAGAGTGGAGAGGGCCCCAGGTTTATCAGAGGTGGACAGTCCATGTGAATGCTTCTCCAGCCCCATACCTCCCAGAGCTAGTGATGACCTTCATCTGAAAATGCTCCCAGTTGCCATGAGATGGTAATTGGCTTTTTTTGTGTGACCTGGCTAGCACTGGAATTCCATGTCCTGTGGCATTTGAAGGAAGACCTGCAGTTAGCTCTGAAAATATTGCTCACAGCTAGGACAAACGAAGGATACAAATGGTGGCCATGCCAAGCACTAGATTCAGTGCATGTCTCGTTGAGGTGAGCAGGATTATGGCCCAAGTCACTGGCATCATCCCAGCTGCTGGCAGGAGAGAAGAGAGCACTTAGAGCCACGCAGTTCACCCAAATGCCTGTTTGTTCAGGCTGAAGAAGCCTGACAGGTACAAGATCAGACAAACCTGGATGCCAGTTTCAATGCCACCTGTTTACCAAACGCCTTTTTCCAGGACGTGCAAGCTGGGAGAAGCTCAGGAAGTGATCCACTGGCACCACTGATCTGCCCTACAAGCCCACATAAAAGTGGAGCATGTGTATCTCTGAGTGCAAAACCCTTTTGGTTTTGCACTCAAGAGATACATATGACCCACTTTTCTTTTATCCCGTCTGGCTGCTGTCAGATGTAGCTTTGTGGGCACCAGAACCTCATCCAAGGTGTCTTGGTCCCCTTAGAATGCACTCAGCCTGTCTCCATCAGGCAAGACATGGACTCAGCTTCTCAGCACATCTGTTTTCAGTGCATCAGTGGTAGTTCTTTCTTTCTTAGTGGTTTGCCGTGACACACTGCAGTAATGAGTGCTGCACATAATGTACCGTGTAGCACTTTTCACGAGACACCAAGTTTCACTAACCCCGACTACACCAGGGCTCTCAAGGAAGCAGCCTGGCATGCTTGAAGCATGTCCTCTCAGGTCACAAGTTCCTCTTGCCCTAGCCAAGCTCTAACTTCACAGAGCAGGGCAATTCTCCTGTTTAAGAATTCCAGCCCAATCTGAAAACATCAGCAAAGAACAAAAGAACACTTAAAGGGAGCTTCAGGCTTTATGAATGTTTAAAGTGATGGTTTCTTCATTGCATGATTTTTCTTCACTTTTCTTGTCTAACACAGTCAGCACATGAGAATCCAGGCTCTCAAAGGTTTGTCTGATGCACAACTCTGAGGACAAAGAATGAGTGTGGTGATAACACAGAGACAAAAGATTTTTGCAACAAAATTGTTCCCAAATGGGGAAAGAACAGTCCAAGATTGGAAACCCTAGAGTTAGGAACTCATTTTGAGATTGCAAAGAGGGTTCGCAACATTTCTCTTACGAAACAAGAGCTCCTTAAAATGACCGGGAGTGAACACACTGGGAGAAGGAAACAGGTAAACTTAAATTTGTCAGCTTAACAAAATACAGCTCAGATGGAATAAACAGAAAAGAGGAGGTTTGAAAGTGCTTATCGTTGACAGCCTTTGGTAAGTAAGAGACCTGCTTTGTTTGTTTTAGTTATTACAACATCATCTGTTTTCACTAGGTAATCAATGATCATTTTCCATTTTATAAAATTCACAGTGATCCACAAAGCATGTCTAACAAAGCTGCAATCCCTTTTTCTGGTTGTAAAGTTATCCTGGGTGGGGTCCCAAGAATTAGACATTCCATATCCACATTCCAAGGGACGATCAGCTGGGCTTCTGCAGATATGTCCTGCATGGTTTTGGCATTTATAGTGAAATTGGAGTTCCAGTGAATTCCCTGGCTGTGCCCCTTTCTTCCGGCAACTACAGCTTTCACATGCCTTATTTTATCTGCATATAAAAACAGTTATCAGTGAAAACTTCTGAAAGCGTTCTCCTCCTTAGCCTTCTTCCATGCAGACCAACTGCAAATCCTACTATTTAAACCAGACTTTCTAGATGCTGTTGCTTTCATCTGGATTCTCTGTGATTAATCCATGCCTTTCCTGGAGGACAGTGCCCAGAACTGCATACAGGGTTCCAGTGGAGACCTTTCTAATGGCTGTCAGAATGGAAAGTAACTCCACCACCTGCCTGATTCAGATATGGGCTGTGGACGCAGCCCTGGTGAAGTGCCATGCATTTGTGAAAGCAGAGAAACCATTCACAACCACCCTGCAACACTGACTGCTGAAAAACTGAAGAACCACGCAGCATTCTGTGTGCATTTAACAATCTCCAGAGAGCAGGCATGTCTAGTGGAGAGACAGCAGACTAGCTACTAATTACACTATTTCATGGCTTGGAAACTTCAGCAAACTCAGTGTTCAATACTGTGTACCTCAAACATGCTCTGCACATTTTCCAAAGCAGAGCATGAAATTTGTCAAAGAGCACTGGCATGTCAATTAGCAAATGCATGACAGGATCTTAGATGGGGTAAGACAGCAACACTAAAAGCAGGTGTAAAATCATAGTTCTGCACAAGGAGACAGCAGGACCTGTACTGTAATGGAGTAGTAGTGGAGCTGCTGAAGGCAAGGGTGGTACTGTATCCTGGGCATGAAGATGGAGAGACATGTCAGGGCAGCCCCTCTGGATGCAGCGTGTGAGCAGAACGCAGCATCATGTCAGTAACTTTGGGTTGGGTGTATGCTCCATGCATGCACAAAACAATTCACCATGCGGACAGCGGTGCCCGTGGGTTTGCTATCAGTTAGACTGCACTCTGATTTACAAACATACAAAGCAGCCTCTGTGACCTCCAGTACTGGGCTGTGCAAATGCACGGGACTGTAGGAATGTGTCCTTGCTTCTGACCTGGGCTTTTTAGCCACCAACAACCAAGAAGAGAGTGAGGCATATTTCAGAAGGGGCAGACAAGCTTGGAAACCATCTTGAGTCTCTTGAACATCTGCCAAGGTCTTTCCTCTAACACTACAAGTGAAGAGTCACAAACTCTGCCTCATCAGTACACAGGTGCCAATAAACTTCTGGCAAAGAGCATATCCCTAAGCCTCAAAGGATGCAAACACAGCACAGGTTATTTCTCATGAAACTTTAAAATAGTTCCAGCAAAATGCTCTGCTGCCATGAAAATGGCTTGTAGCCATCAGCCTGCACAATTGTGAAGGTGACATATGGTCTTAGACACATATGAAAACTCTCTTCAGGAGCTCAGGGGAGTGCTTGTCTCATTCTATTGTCCTACATCATTCAAATTTTCAGACTCAGAACCCATCCTACACAGAGGGAAACTTTGCATTGAAGTTTTATCTTACAGTAGTTCATCACCACATGGCTTCCTTCACTTGCATTCTTTACCTTCTCTGCCATGGCAGCTGAAGAAGTTGATTAATGTGGAAAACTAATTACTATCTTCCTTGCTAATACTACCTCTCTCTCAAGTACACTTAAGAGTCTCAGCCTCAGCACATTTAAATATGGAGAGGACCATGTTAAGTAGCAATCTGCAGTAGTACAGCAGTTTGCTAGTATATCACTGCCCACTCTAATCATAAGAGCTCTGCTATACCCAGTGTACATCCACCAGACTTCCAAGAGGACTCCTTGCTGCTTAGTCCAGACCTCCTCCAGACCACCACCAGAATTAGACTAAGAGAGTGAAAATGCAAGCTGAAACAGCTTGTTTGCTCAGAGTATTTGTATGCATTTTCTCTGTCTCACCCTGCTGTTACACATGCACAGCACCTTTCTGTCTTGTTTCCCCTTCTGTCCAGTCTCCTGTACTCCTGCAAGCAGCATTATAGCAGAATTTCTTAGCTTGGCTTGTGTACTACTAGAAATACTACACAGCTGTGCACAGCAGAAAAAAATCCCATTGCTGGAATTTGTGGTGTAAACCTTTGACATTGTGTTTAACAATCTAGAGGGACTATGGCAAGCAAATTCAAATTGGGACAGCAGACTATGAAATATAATCGTGTCTACACCTCCTCTAAATATTTCTAAGGCCAAAAATAAAGTAGGTTCTAAAGCAGGCCGAAAATACTGTGTTCAGAGGACTTTAAGCACCCATCTGCCTGCTTACAGGACACTGCTTTCTCCTGTCTCCAGGGAGCAGAATTCCTCTGAAGTTTCTCAGAAGCATACATGAAAACAAGTTATCAAAAAAGAGGGAAAGGAATGCTATGAATTTAGCAGCTGATCAGGGGGGTGGGGTGAGGAGGGGAGCAGAGAATTCAGGAAAGTTGTATCACTGCTAAAGAATAGCAATCAGAGCAGTAAGCACACAAAGTGCACACCCTTCTGTGAATGTTCTGCCCCACAAATGCAGTATTCCAAACAAGTCATATTCAAAGCTTACCAAGTTAAAGAAGAGGGAAAAACTCAACAACAATGCATGTCTCTGACAATAAATTCAGAAATAAAAACCACTTGTTAAAGGAAGGACTACCCTGTAATGGCTCTGAGTAATAGCTATGAGATAAAAAGCCCTCCAAAATTAGGGAATGATCACAAAAACAAAATTGAACATTGTTTTATTGATAAATAACTTTTAAAATAATTTAACTCAAATATTCTAGCATTACAATGGTAAACAATGTGAAAATTTTCAGAAAGTCAACTGAAGTCAACAGAACCCAAACTTGTTAAACAAACACAGATTTTTCAATTTTATCCCCATTATGTCTTCAAGGCCATGTAGTAGTTATATTTCTCTTCAAAGCCTGTTACTATTTTATTGCTAAGCTGCTACATTGCAGAACTGATGATTAATCACCCTTTGAAAATTCCACAAGACTTTGAGACACAAAATCATGAATCCATGTATCAATATGTGGAAGAGATGTGTCCACGAGAAAAGTCACTATTTTTCGATCCCAAGAGTTAGTGCTGTCATTAACTGCCTGTATCTGTGCCACAAAAGGTTTCTTCTCTACAAGATTCCGAAACACTATTGATGCCTCTTCTGACCACTGCTGGTTTTTCACTCCTAGGACAAATATAAAGCAAAACAGAAGGTCATTTATAGACTAGACCAATCTAAGTTTATAAAGAAGTGGTGTGAGTTTAAATACTTGAGAAAACAGATTTTAAAGTGCTAATGAATGCAACTTAAATCTAGAAAAGAAACACAGGCTCACTCATCTCCCACACAAACAAAATTATTCCACAGACTAGGACATTTATTTTTTCTTCAAGTCTAAAGATATGGATATGTTTGCAGAAGTGAAAGGCAAATGCTCTGACTCACTGAGCAATTCAGAGAATATTAGCTGCCTTGCATGACCAGGGCTTATCAGAAACCATGACAAAAAGGAAACTAAAGATCCTTTCAAAGCAAACTTTCTTTGCCTTCAGTCTGACATTACTTGTCCTGTTTGCCTTGCTTTAGATTTTCTTCATCTCAAAGCAGCATCAGTTACCAAAACACCTGTCAAACCTTCAAGTCCCAAACTAGACATACAGAAGGCAGAAACAAAGAGAATTTATGCCTATATGCCTCACAACTGCTCTTACTTTTTTCAGAGCAGCATCCCACAAAGTCAAGTCTGCTGGAACCTAAACGGGTTTTTGAATATGGCTGTAATTCACCTAGAAATAAATAGCTCCTGCAGACTTGAGATTCAGTTCCTCAGACCACTGCTGGTGTACAGTGTCTAGACACAGGGGCTCAAATATCATGTAGGAAAACCCAGAAGCCAGTTTATGGATAACAGAAGCAGAACAGCAAAATCACAATACTTTGCTTTTACTATTAGCAGCAGCTTGCCACTGATAGGACTACACAGGAACACAGCTGCCTGCAGATTACAAAAGGAATTAAAAGTCAATAGTTAATCAACACTTAAGAAAGGATAATTAAAGCTAGGAAAGGCTATTGTGGAAGCAAATGGGATTTTACAAGGAAACAGATCAGAGACTAAGAGGCGTGAGACACAAAAACAGAGTGAAAAAGGTGGAAGTATAGCAGGACAATAGTTACTGATCTTCCAGGCTCAGCTGGCCTGCTTTGACAATATGAAGCATCTCAGCAGCAACTTAACTAGCTACTTGGGAGACTCAGTGAAGTGGATGACTCGCAGGCTTGCTGAGCTGGATCCTGTACTACTCCAGAAGACAGGCACAGCTAGAAATCAGCCACATTACAGCACTGCACACCGAGGACCCCAGCCTGTCGGCAGCACATCCATCATCCATCACTAGCTTAAAGCAACCCTCAAGGCACACTGAGGCTATGCAGGAAAGCAGATCCAAAGAAGGCACAGAGCACTAACTCTGCCGCCTGCCACTTCCAACAACCATATTCTGTGACTGAAATCTAGAGCAGTGCTGACCAAACAGCGTCAGAAAGCAGCAGCTGACTAAGACAAGATGCATACATCTGAACACAACACAGAAATGAAGGAAAAATTTTGAAAGGAAAGAAAAGACAGCAAGGAGAGATCAAGTTTTATTTTTTTAATTCTCTCAGAGGTATGCACACTCTCTATGTGCCATATTCTCAAGGCAATTATCTTATGTAAGCTTATTGAAAGCCCCATCCCCTCGTGGAGTTTTTTGTTTGTTTGAGAAAACCAATATATTTCAGGCAACTCTGGATTCCAAATACACATTGGAGAACTGTAAATTACAATAGGGTCAAGATATAGATATGAAAAAATTCTCTAGAAATTCAGCATCTAGGTTCCTAACTTTATGTAAACTGTGATAATGAGAGCATTGGGTTCTTATCAACAAATACATCGTAACTTTCACACTTGGTAACTGGTTATGTCAAAGAATCCAAAAAACATTTAATTTCCTTGTGTCTTTTGCATAGTAGATAACCGACACATTAAATGATAAATTTTACGACAATGAAAAGCAGCTGCTGGGAAAGTTTAAGCAGTCTTCATTCTCAAAGACTTCATTCAGTCTTCATTCTACCATCTCAAAGATGGTAACTTAAAGTGCTGCATTAAATCAAACAAACAAAAATAATTAAACAGAAACATCACCACCTATGCCAAGAATAAAAGCAGAGCTACTTTGATGAGATAAACATGTAGAAAAAACTCAATTACATAACCTTTGACTTTGTCCAGTTTACATTTCTGTTGATCTCAGATGCCCACTGATGTAAGACTTTAACAAAAACAACTGCAAATGCCTGATACCTACCTGCAAGCTGAGCTGTGATAGCTTGGAAAGGCAGTCTTCGAAACGTATCCAGAAGTGGCTGTACTTTCCGTATGCTGACAAACTCATGTTTTCCATAGTCCAGCTCATACACGGATAAAAACCCATTTCTAAGAATTCCTTTTATTATGACCCTGTACCACCTAAAAGGGAAGAGAACAAGAACAGACCATTTGAATTCATATTCACACACTGTCAAAGCACCAGAAAAATAATGCACAACCAAAAGATCTTAACCAACATGTCTCAGGCCTGCCCAATCTGGATTTAGCTGAATAAAAGTCAACTATCGCAGCCACAATCTGGAAGCGTGAAGAGACTGCAACCTTATTTACTCCCTTAATCTCTCACATATCATTGGACATCTGCTATGTTGTTAACAATGCGGACTAAGCAAAGCTAGGCTTGCCTAGCTTAGCAGAGTTAAGCTTGCTTTCAAAGATTTTAAGTAATTTAAGCATCTACTTACTCATCTCCAATTTTAGCTGCATACAGCTTGTTTTTTTCAATGTTCACAGGTTTCTCTTCTGCCCTGCTGTAGTACAAGATCATTTCTTCCATTAGGGCATAAAGATTGTTTAGCTCATTCCAAGGCTGGACAATGAAGTGACCGGGATGGCAGGCCACTGAGACGTAGATATCCATGAGGTCACCAGGCTTTGGCAAGGGTAGAGGAGGAGGCATATCTATGGTGGACACTGCACTGCTGGGTTCTCTGGCTGAATCGGGGAAACTCTTCTCCAGTTTCCCACTAGATAACTGTAGAGCTGAAACAGCATCACTTATAGATTTTGTGGAGCTAGTCCCACTGGGTGTCACACTCAAGAAAACATCTTTCTGATGCTTCCACAAGTCTGCATTTTTGATCTGTCTATTGATGCTACGATCCATGTCTGGGAAATTCTCTGGAGCAAACAAGTAAATGTGTGCAATTCCCTTTGAAGCATCCTGTTTAATCACCTTGGAACACAAAATACCGTTTAACATCCAGTTAGTAACTATTAAAGATACATCTGATTTTGTACAGAAGACTAAAGCAGCAACAGTTCCTTGCATTTATGCACAGAAACATTTTCAATGTTCTCCCAAAGACATTAATGAAGATGTGGGTAATGAGCCGTTCACAGCAGATAAAAAGATAAAAAACACCTGCAGCTATTCCACTAATTTAAAGCAAACACAAAATTTGAATTGAGTTTTGTTCCGTCCAACAGGTTCAATCTCAGTACTGTGTGTACAATTCTAATTTTCAGAACAGTACCCAGTGTCCACACAGACCTAAACAACTTATTAAATATTAACACCTAATCCTTTAAACTATCTTCCTATCATTACGGGAAAAGAGGCCTGCTAAATTAGATGAAAAAAAAGATGAAAAAAGCTTCCAGGTTTCTATCACGCATAATTTTCAAGCACTGACATAAAAGTATTTCCTATTTACCATCAGATATGCTAGCATTATTAATAGTAAAGCACTTAAATTTTAATTTGACAAAGTATGCAACATTCCTTTAGTGATTCTTCTGTTGTTGTTCCTAGCCAGGAATAAAAACTTTCTGCAATTAAAGAATGCATCTGCTGTCTGTTATTTAATACAGCAAAAATTAGCACCAAACTCAAACTCTCTTGGAGGAAGGTGTCTAGAAAAGCCAGGTGCAACAGGTCTAAGTCTTAGAGTAGAGGTCTAGACTAAAGCAAGCAAAAAGGTTAAGGAAAGCTATAAAGCACTTTTTCAAAGTGTCTGACAGTATCTGGAATCAAAAGGTTAAGAGGAAATTATTTTTGTTTAGTCTGTAGTTAGTAATAGATTTCCTTTAGGAGGGTATTTTCAGTCAGTTAAACTGGCTAGGATACATTGCAATTGGAAATAATTTTATCTCAAAGGTAAGATAAGTTCTAAGTATATAACGCATATACTAAAACAAACTCGATTAGAAAAAGCAAACAAAAAAATAAAACTGCTTTCAAAGATTAGAAGGCGAAAAAGCTTTGCTCACAAGAGGCATAAAAGTAATTCAAGATTAACTCAAAAGTTGCATATTTTTATATGCTGAAACATGAACAGCTGTGTTTCTTTCTTATCAGTGGCAAGATAACTCTAGCTGCATATCTGGACTTGGACAGCAAAATGTGAAAAACTGCTACGAAAGTTGCTAAATTCACAGCAGAGGGGAAAAGAGAAGATTCTAACAGGCTTAAGCAAGTAAGTTTTATGACAAATTTCCTAAGAAAAGAACTTTGTATAGAATTTATGTCCTATAGCTGATTACTAACTTCTACACTTCTGTAACAAAACCCAATTTGATGAGTTGTTAAGCTTTTAAAGTTGTTCTTCCAATGCTCTTTTCGCATGCCTATGTGATTCCAGGTCTCAAAGGCATTTTGACTATTTACCTTCATGCTAAATTCAGGACAATTTATTACAGCATCTCTCAGCCACAGTACAGCATCTGGAGTCCACATGCCAGTGTTGGGAGGCAGATCTGCCAGACAGCATTTTAAAGCCTAAGAACAGAATTAAGTATACAAGGTATAATTTAGTAATACGAAAGCTGGTCCATAAGTTCCAATTCAGAGAATAATGCTGACAGATTCAATCACGTATGACAAACAGAAAGAGACAGAGCAAAATGCAAATCCAGTACCATGACACATACACAACATCCACCAACTCACAGGACTACACTGTGATTTATTTCAGGCAAAGATGCACAATGAAATACACTGCATTGTTGAATGCTGTGAAACAAAACAGAGTTTCATTACATAAACCTTGAAGTAGCAGCACTACAAAGACTGCCAAGAGATCACATACAGGTTAACTTTAACATGTCTCTGTACCTGAGGAGGTATTGCAATTACTTCTCTCAGGAATTGTGGTGGGATTTCTTTGAGCTCTGATACTTTTACAGTTGCAACTGTTCCACTATCCATAAACTGCACATCAAGTGCCCGTCTAGTGTGAATGATTTTTACCTGAAAGAAGAAAGCAAGAGCATAATTTTGAGGTTAGAAACCCAACAGTGACACACACATGATAAAATATTTCATGGAAACTAAACAGTCAGACTGAGTTGAACAAAATGAAGAGACATTTCTATGTGGGCAAACTGTAGCTGCTTTTTGAATACTTCTTACCTCTACACGTGCCCATTTTCCTTTGGAAAGAAACAAGCAGATTTTGCCACAGAAAGGCAGCAATACATTGAACTCAGATGTCTGCTGCAAATACAAAAACAGAAGTCAAAAAGCATGGAGCTATTACTCTCTGGCACTCAACTAACCATTTCAAAAGCACACAAGGCATAAACTGAGAAGCAAAAGCTTTGTTTCAAATAAAAAAAATCTTTCCAGCTTTAGAAGCACTTCTTATCACATTG
Organism: Callaeas wilsoni; assembly: GCA_013398955.1. Taxonomy (NCBI): domain Eukaryota; kingdom Metazoa; phylum Chordata; class Aves; order Passeriformes; family Callaeidae; genus Callaeas; species Callaeas wilsoni. The sequence continues at coordinate 37,611 of VWPU01008279.1, read as the reverse complement.
CTTTAAGCCTCCCCAGTTGGTAAATCTTTTAATTCCAAGCTCTGTATCTTACAGGGAAATTGAGAGAATACAAAGTGCCAGAGGTAAAAACCCACTTTTGGAAACAGACTAGGAAACCACCAACAACTAATTGACTTGAAAAGCAAGAGCAGTTAAGAGCTGTGACAGACAAGTGAAGAAACTCCTAGCTTATATTCTAGAACATTCAATTTCTTGAGATATATAACAAACCAAATTTACTGCTGATTCAAATGAAAGTCCCATAGGGGTGACAGTCACCATGATAATCCTAAATAACATAACAAGACAACAGCTACACTATAAAAGTATGGGGAAACTCCATTTGAAGAACACTCAACACATTACTAGGTTTAAATTCTCAGGCAAAATGAATTAAAATACTCCAGATAAGCTGCAAGGCCTGATATTAAAAGATTCTGAAGAACAATCTATTTCTTTGATAGCAACAAGAAAATAACAAGTACTCTCTCCAAAGAACACCAACTCTTGAAACACCTGTATGGCTGCCTTCCTTAGCGCCTTTGTGTTGCTAAATATTTTAGGGTTTATACACTTTCTTTCAGTGTTTAGCTTGCTTGAAACTGGATCCTGATAAATGAAATGCGTTCAGCATAAAATGTTTCCAGATGGTCCCACAACAGGTCTAAAGCTCAACTTCTACACCTCTAACATTTTGACAGAATAGTTTCACAAGCAGCAGTTCTAACAGGACCTCCAAGGATCCACATTGCATGGCTTGATTTTGTCAGGCTCAGCTGAATTACAAAATTGATTCTCTAAATTCTTACAGATTAGATTCTCTTTAAGATTTCTTCTCTTTGGCCTAAATTCTCTTGAGCCTAATAAGGATTGTTGCATGTGTCTGTAAATGGCTGGTGGAATGTCAGACTTCTCTGCCACATGCCTATTTTAAAGCAACTTGAGACTTTTCAAAATGTCTCCTATACATCACTTTGATGTTGATACTAGCTACAACATTCAAAAGTTAAGGATGCAAGGAGAAGATATGCAGAATCAGATGTATCAGATCAAAGCCACTGAATCTCCAAAGAAGCCATGTTAAGAAGAACAGACCTTGATTATGCTGCTTTTACTGCCACTTTGTACAGACCTAGCTGTTTACGCACCTCAACTTCACAATGTAAGATTACCAGAAAAAAAAAGGCAGTATCTCCACAGGCTTTATACTGATCTCACGCAGTTTCCATTAGAAGCTTCCCATTAAGAGCCATACTGTTACTATTCTAACTATTCAAGGAAAGTTTTAAATAGTTACTGAAGCCTTAGAGAGTGCCTGTGAAAAAGAAAACATCAAAAGACACTTTTCACACTGAAAGATGCACCCCAAAAAACCCCAAACTGGAAAGATAATTTTTAGCCTTTTTGAATAGTCTATCGTTACCACAGAAACTTGAACTTATGTGCAAGGAAAATTATTGGTACTCTCTGGAGAAATGCTGCATGACTTCACCACTTCCCTCACCATGGAATTACCTTGTAAAGAAAGTAGTCTTCTAGTTTCTGCAATATTTCAGAAAGTCTGGACAAGCCTTTGGATGGCACTTGGCAATACAGGCTCCCATCAGAAGAAACACTGGTTACTCTCACATTGGTATATAGTGCATCTACCTGCAACAGTAAGAGTTTGACACAAAAGAGGGGAAAAAAAGCCCCACACAGAACTTAGCAAATTTTTGAGGTTTTTTTGTCCATCTAAGATCTCAGCAGCCAATGATTTTTAACGATTAAGGAGGAAACAGGACAATGGTACCTGTAGGTGCAGTTCAAGGGACTTGTCATACAATGCCTTCAGACAAGTAGCATTGATGTTGATATCATCTTCTCCAGAAGTGTCATAGAGAACAAGAAGAGGAATATCACTCTTTTCTAGTATTTCCACAGCAAGTATCTTGAAGCATGTCTGTGATTCCACAGCTTTTACTAGGACAGGATCATCACAGAAGGCTTCCAGTCCTGTAAGACATACCGTACCTTTTTGTGTACAGAAGGTGTACTGCACCCCTACTATTTGCATTCTATTTAATTTCTACCTTTTTATCAAAGAAAGCCATCTTTGGAGACAGAGTAGAATAGAAAAGAAAAAGACCCTTTTCAGAAAGAGTTGAGGCAAATGTGTAGAGAAAAATGGAATGCATCCAAGCATTAAAAAATCACCCAACCAAAAAAAAGCCAAGCTCACTCACAGCAATTTCACATATTTAAAACTTAATATTTTTAAAAAGTTAAAAAGGCCTACTAGTTTTAGAAAGGTAAATAAATTCCAGCAGAGTCTAGGAAGTCTGCAAGTATGCAAGTAGTGAAAGGGGAAGGATCACTTCAAAATAATTAAATAGGCTCATATTTAGAAATACTGCCTAATCTGGCCACAACAGATGTACCTCATTTATGGAAAAAGACGTTGTGCTAGTGTACATTGCTTCACACAACATGTTTCCTTTACTTTAAATGTCTCCTTTTATGTCTTCAGGCTCATGTATATTAAAGGGACAAAGACACCCATGTTAAGTGCAGAAACAATTAATGTCCATTACAGAGATACAGGATAAAACTGTCTTCTAGTACCAACGATTCCCTGTAAAACTCTTCTTCACATCCTTCCTTCCTTCCTTTTCCTTCTTTCCATGCATACCTGTCTTTTTAGACTAGCTGTGCTGAACAAAATCTCTCAAACACATACGGAACTATTACAAACAGGGATCAGAACTCCCAGACTCCCAGAGGCTTCAATCCATAAGCTGTGCCAACAGTCAGCATAGCAATAAGCATGTGTACAGTCAGCACTGGCTTTCTCTTACCTGCCAGTTTGCATTTTGCAGCTTGAAAAGGAAGTGATCTGAACTGTTTCTGTAGTCTGCACACACTGTTACTTTCAACAAACTCAGTGAAGCCATCATCAACATAGTATACCTGATAGTGGAAAAGGGAATTAAAAGCATGAGATCATTGATATGATCATCTAAGTATGTTTTCTTGAGTCTAGGAAGAATGTATTCAGTTACCACATTCTCTATACAGCCACAGACAAATTACTTTTTGCCAGTTTAGCACGATTAATTTCATGTTTTCAGCAAAAGCCGTCTCAAGATTTCTATAAAACCATCTTCTCCAAATCTTCTACAGAATCTCAACTATAAACAGGAACAGTGCTGGAAGAATTCAGCATATATTATCTCAAACCATCGGAAGAAAGGTAATAAAGTCGCATTTTTTATTTATAAAGTTTTGAAAGCATTGAGAAGTCAAATACCCCTTAGCTGCCATTGTAAGTTTTGCCTATTGTTTTCACAGCATTAAGAGAATAATTTTGATTTAAGCTTGTCTTTACTTTGACACAAATACCACATTCAGTGCAGGAAACTAGTATGGAAATTACTGATTGGCAGCAAATAACTGGAGCTAAAGTGAGAGAAGGCTTTGATGGCACTTCCTACAACTTTTTTTCTAAACTCTATCCCGCAAAATGTCTGCATAGCAAATATTAAAATGAGGTCTGAACACTGTGTCAGAGGATAAACAGCAAAAGCTGCAATGAAGCAGCAGTCTTCTTTCGGCTGATAGCTCTGACTAGGGAGAAATTAGAGGTGAGCATGCCACTAATTTTCTTGCCACTTCTCTAAACCCAACAATCTTTCACAAAACCAATTTCTGACACCCCACTCCAGATTACAGCTGAAGGGTATCATACCAACTTTCAGCAAAAACTCAATTCTAATACATGTGCTATTTCAGTATTATAAAATGGTTCAAGTTCAAAAGTATGTTAAGCAGGGCTGGGTGGCCTAACTGGGTAAAGAAACAAAAATGTTAAAGAGGTATCATTAATGTTGACTAGTCAAGAAATAACTGAGAAGTTTTAAACTTTTTTTACGCTTCTAATATATGTTCTAATTTCACTGCAGATAGCAAGAAGAGTCTGTTCGGCACAGGAAAAGTTTAACAGAGGAGTTAAATAATGTCAGTGGGGTTTAACTAAAATGCACACTACATAACTCCCAGAACACCAGATCTGCCTGGAAGGGGAAAGTATATTCTTTCTCTTTTTTTTTCTTTTTTTTTTTAGCTATTTAGTGCATGTTAGAGATACTTCAGTAAAAGACTTCAGACAAGATCTAGGAGCAAATGAATGTTGTCCTTTCCTTTCTCTTCCTGTGTCCCCTTCAAACCATTCCTCCTATCAAAGGTACATTTTCAGTACCAAAGTGCTATAGGGCCCAGCCCCTTTTAAAACCAAAACCCCCAAACTCAAACTATTTATGGAGAAAAACCTGAAAGACCCTTTAATTTTATCAATCATATAACATCTACAAGGTCTTAATTTCTCATGTACCTGAAAACAGAAGCATTTCAGGGCAAGAAAAGAAAGCATAGTAGTGCAGCATATTTAAGAATTGACCGTGTATCTAAAAAACCAGCTTGTCTCAATTCTTTCTCCAAGTGCCAGAAGAGGTAATTGCTTGCCTTTACTCTGTTGTCCTCTAGAGAAATTATCTGCGCACGCAACCAGGCATCCTCTTCAGCATGTACTGCAACAAGTTGCCCAACACTCAGAGGCTGGGCTGGTGACACTGTACAATTCTGACTGTAGTACGCTTTCATTTCATATTCCATCTGTTCCTGGGCACAAGAATAATCTTTGCCCACATACCTACAATATTTTGCATAAAAAAAAAAAACAAAACCAAACAAAAACCAACCAAGCAAACAAAAAAAAACAAACACAAGAGTTGAGATGCAACTTCAAAAAAAGCTGAATCAAAACTTAAGAACATTTACATGCATATATGAATACATGATATACATTTTCTAAGACCTTAGTGTCCAAACTCTTCTCCCATTAACAGGCCTATAGAAAAAAAAGTTACTCTGCCACTAACAAACACCATCTTAATCTGGTTTTCACTAAGGCTGATCCAAACCAAAGCATCAAAAATATCTTTAAAAATTATCTGCTAAACCAAGTGCTGTTTACTCTCATCCTCCGGATTTATCTTGATATTAGGCTGCTGACCTAATGGTTCATGCTAGTGCTGTTTGCGTTACACAGGTCTTCTTAAATCAAGTATATAAACTTTCTGGAAAATCCAAATGGGAAGTTTTGAGTGCTTCAGAAACAAGTCAGATTAGAGCAGACAAAAGGAAAACTTACTCACAAATTTGTATTAGTAGCTACTGCTTCACTTTGTTCATAGAGGGCACGATACTACTCAATTCTACCACATAGTTTATATTATTTTCCCAGAAATAGAGCAGATATTGTACTATAACATGCTATGGTAACTCTGTTATAAAGATTATGTTAAATCTGATCACATTCCAGGGAACTGTGATTTTCCTAGAAACAGCCTTTTTGTATCTGTGCAGGCATTCATCTCTGTCATAATGGAGATAAAGTGGAGTGACAAACCTGTGTGCTACTTAAAAGCTTCTTTAACATTTGTTTCATAAAGATACCTTATAGACAGCTGGAGTAGCTCAACAGAAAGTTGAAGAATCTTTCAGACTTTCTTGCTGCACTCACTATTTTATTCATTATTTCTTGCAAGAATTCAACTGCAGTACCTAGTGTTTCATCTCTGCCTTCAAGCACTCTGTTGTGAATCCTTAGCCAATATCCAGAAGCGTTTCTATCACCTCACTTTTATTCTGACTACATTAGAGGTCTTTGAGAATTGATCCATGTCTCAAAACAGAAACAGCACCAAACCTTTCAGCTTTGCCTTCATTAGTACTGCAGGTGCACGGTTTCAGACAAAAAACACCTAGCCACATACCAAGAAAGTAAAGAGATATTTCTCCATCCCTGAGACTGAATAGGAATCTTATTGGTCCTGCAAAAAAATCAACATCAACTAACAGCTGATACATAGTTCATGTAGGACATGTAAGAAAAGAGTAGTCCATGCACTGTTTCCTCCCTGTAAGTTTACATGAACATTTTTTTGTCATGGCAAAAAACCCTAATCTCTTCAGGGCTAGTTTCACCATATCAAGAGAAATGACCTTGCCCATGAAGTACATGGATAACCCTGAGTAGTAATTTTTGTAACTAGGACCAAGAAACCACTAATTATCATCATGTACCTACACAGAGCTGACAAACTAAGAAACTTCAGTACTGTCTAAGAAACGTGGTTCAAAATTTGGGAACTGCTGCTTTGTAGAGAAATTTTTACATAACCACCCTCAGCTCAACAGTGTCATATGGTATTTTAATCATGGTACTCAAAGCATTCATCCCAATTACTTAGTGGAAATATCTTTAAAGTAACAGACTAGAAAGCTGAGAACTGTTACTCCACATGTACAGTAAGTTATAAATGATGCCAAGACTAAAAAGTGTACAGGAAAAAGGAGAAAATTTTGTAGAGTTAAGTCAAATGTGCACAGCAGGCTGGAAGTAAGAGATGTAATGTAACAATCCACTTCTTACACTATCCCCTTAGACTGGGCTGATTGGGAACCAAATCAAGAAACACTAGTAGTTTATTGCTGGATAAAAGCTGATCTTTCCAAAAGTGGAATCTGAGCACACTAAAGTCATGCCTAGTTAGTGTAAGTTATAGAAGTAAAAAGTATTTTAATAAGCACAACAGTAATATCTGAATACTATTTCGTGTTGTAGTGGGATTATTTTATAAAGTCTTCCAATGGCAAGTCAAATCTGCCTTGATTCTCAGACAAGCTAAAGCCAATGATACAAGTCATCGGTTCAGGACAGAAGAAATTTCAGAAAATTTCCATTTAAACACACAAACAAAAGGATTCTTAATTTTCATTAGCAAAGTAAGTAAATAATAAAATCTTGAAACCTCCAGTTCATCTATTCTTTTCTGGCAGACCTGCAGAATATGAAAATGTGAATTTATAAATAAAGCAAAAAAGGTAGATTCCAAAATACAAACTTGCCTAATTAGGACCTCATTAGTGTTTTTCAATTCTAACACCATGATGGACACAGATCCTTCTGACGGAATGGTTAGAGAAGGAACAGTTATGTTCTCTAGATACTGGTCCTTGGATTCTTCATACTGCTGTTCAGCTGTGGCCTTCACACCGTCATGCCTCTTGACTTTCTCGGTGACATTCAGATTTTCATCAATGCATCTCTGGGGTTTAGCATAGAGGATTGCCTTTCTGGGGACTTCAGATACATAGTCCACAGTACACACATCTGACAGCAACTCTAGATTATTTAGAACGTCTTCTGGAAATTTTACTTGGTAAGTGTCTTGGTACACTTTGGGAAGTGCATGAGCCCAAAGACCACTGGAATACTTCAGCAAGATGCTAACAACTTTCGCCTTGAAGTCGCTACTGAGTGATGCAGGTGTAGTCTCCGTATTTGGTTTTAACAAAGGGTCTGCTTTTGATGAAGTAACATTCTGAGATGCCTTTTCTTGCTCAGTATCACTTTTTGCTACGGGTGGTATTTTCTTAGCAGGATAAAGAAGCCCATCCATCTGATCACCTCTATATATTTTCTCCACCTTGGAAAAGAAAAAAGAGAGTCAATAATCGGTTGCATCTCTAACACTAAATGGTTTTGCCAATTACACTTTTATAACATGCATTTATACAGACTTTGAAGAGAACATCCACAGGGAACTAATTTTGAGGCAGTTACTACAGGTTAGCATTTCCCAAAATGCTTCCTACTCTCTTTTGAAGGGTACCAAACACATATGACTACATCAGTAATAGGCAAATATCTAATCTATGCAATACAACTGGGATTTGCTTCCAAAGAAGTACAGTCTCTCTTTCCTCCTAGGAGAACCAGAAGATGGTGACACCCTTCACAAATTTACATCTTTTGCACATTAACCTCCCCAGTCTTCCCCACAGATATGCAGATCATAAAAAAAAGTTTCTGTCTCAGTTTACTGAGGGAAAGGAGATTTGATTCTATACTTCAGAAACAAGAGGACACTTGCCAGGAAGTGCTGTCAGGCAGGCTATCTGCTGTCATGCTTGGGGAATTATTTTTCTTTACAAAAGTTCTGAAATTAGGGAAGAAATTTCTGGTTCGTAATAAATTTCATAATAAAATTGATTAGACCCTTTTAAAACATGCCCTCCTTCAGAACCAGGTATTTTGCCAGTCCCTACATATCCACCCTTTGCTAAGTTCAAGAATAAACATATCACATAGTCTGAAGTCACAAGATTGAAAGTACTGTTTGAGAACTGTAGCCACAAACTCACAATAAAATTCTGCTTCCTAAAGCTTTGCAGTTTCAACCTAGTTTGATCTAACCATAGCTTAGCAGGAATCTATGTAAAATTGAGATAACAAAAGGTCTTAGCGTTTTCACATTGGTCCCAAAGCAAGAAAAATAAAGAACGTTACTAAGGTTTATGTAGCTCCACTTTGAAGCACCTTTCTCAGAGGAAACAATTCTGATCAAAGTAATTTTCAAAAGCAGATCAATGAAAAAATATGGAGCAGCTGAATTACTTACTATACTCAGGGGCAGCGTTCACCTCCACCCTACTAATGTCCATACCCATCAGAACTTTATAAACCTTGCCCAAGTAATTCTTTGCAGCTCTGCCCTAGCAACGTACAATCAAGGCATAATGAACAAGACTTCAGGTATTATCTTACAGAAAAAGAACAACACATATCACTCATTATCAAGATAACAGTAGCAAGAAACAAACACTGAGTTACAATACGTTGAAAAAAACATCAAATGGCCTTTGCTGTGTCTAGATCCATGTATTTTGTCCTACATGTACCTCATCACACTGAGCCCAAACTGACACATGATGATCTGAGTTAAGAGTCAGGAAATGAACTATATAAGTGCATTTCCATACACTTGCTCTACATTACATTGTCTAGGCTGGTGTCAAAACAATCTGTGAAAAGGTTCTTGGGAATAGGTCTTGGTCAACTTTCATGAACACTAGCATGACACAAAGTAAATAGTTTTCATAGATATAAAAAAATTTTAACCACGTTAGAGAGCCCTCACACATTCCTGGTAGCATGCCTAAATTGTTCTCTATCAGTGAAAAACCAAAATAGAAATACTTTCTGCAAGAATAAGATGTAAGAAAGCAAAGTTCTTGGGCATCTCTGCTAGTCAGCTTGATATAAGAGACAATAAACACGTCTGTCAGTGAAATCTAGAAGGAGCAAAGACACTTTCAATGATTCCTGACAGAGAATACCTATATTTGTACCCTCTGATATGAGGAATCTTACTGTGCCCTTTGTACCACAGGCGAAGAAAGGAGTTCAGTTAAAAATAGAACCAAACAAAAAACTTATCAAAGCCTTGCAAAGGCTTTGATACAGAGTCAGGAGACCAAAATACATCAAGTCACACGGACAAAAAAAATCAGAGCATGCCATCTTGGCAGATAATGACATCCTAGATAGAGAGGAATTGAGAAGGATGTCCCATGTGTCCATGCACAAGACTGAAGAATTTGTTTACATGACCGGCCAAACAAACTTTTAGCTCCAGAAAATACTTAACATTATCAAGAAAACAATTTGAGAAGGCTGTGTTGGAATGTATGGCAGTTCATTCCGGAAGAAGCTAGATGCAGAGGTCTACCTTTCTCTTGGCTAGTGCTCTTTAAATAGAGCTGCAACAGAGCTGAACAAATTTTTGCTGACAGGACTATAAACCCTTACACACTAAAGACCAGCAGCAGACTGAGGAGAGAAGATCCTCAGAGATCTTTAAGCCTCTTAACTCCAATAATAGCTCTGGGTTTTCTAGGCACTGAAGTTCAGTTTTGAAGAGGCTGTATATGCTGACTGTGTGAACCATTTAGAGACAGCAAAATGCTATTTCAGTAAATAGTTTCAGATTACATCAGTATAAATAAGCACAGGCTGACATCCCTACAATCACAGAATCATAGAATATCCCGAGTTAGAAGGAACCCACAAGAATCACTGAGTCCAAATCCTGGCCCTGCACAGGACATCTCCAGGAATCACGTCACCTTCAAGGCCACACAATACCACAGAAAATTTAATAACAAGCAAACGGCTTCATTTGTGAGCAGCACTTCAAAACAGCCACCCTTTCTTGAGCATGAATATCTCAACCAGCTTTCCTGTTGAGTGTACAGATTTGCCTTCAAGGTACTTCCCATTAGTATGGCTGACAGCCCAGCTCTGCAAGCACATTCTGGGAGGTACTGAAAAACACCTGGAAGACATCACAGTCATTTGTCACAGCCAGCATAGGATCATGAGGGTAAAGTCCTGCTTATCAAACTTAATTTCATTTTACGACAAAATAACCGACCTAGCTGATTCAGTAGATATAATCATTTTGAGTTTCAGTAAAGCTTTCCATACTGGCTCTCACAATGTCCTTCTGGACAAAACATCCAGCATATACCTGGATAAACACATCACGGGATGGGTGAACAACTGGCTCACAGGTCAGGTGCAAAGAGTGACAGTGAATGGGGTGACATCAGACTGGAGACCTGTCACTGGTGGGGTTCCACAGGGCTCCATTCTCAGCCCTGTGCTCTTCAACATCTTAATAAATGACCTGGATGCTTAGTAATCCTTGGAAGGAGTACTAAGCAAATTCACAGAAGAGACAAAACTAGCTGTTTGCTCCCTCAGAGGCAGGGAGGCCTTGGAGACTGACTTTGATCAATTAGAAGGCTGGGCAACCACCAACAGTATGAAGTTTAACAAATGGAATTCCCAGATTCTGCACCTGGGATGGGGCATCCCTGGATGTGTGTATAGACTGGGGAACAAGAGGCTGGAGAGCAGCTCCATGGAAAATGACCAGTGGCAAGTTGAACATGAGTCAGCAGTGCCCTGGCAGCCAGGAGCGCCACCCGTGTCCTGGGGGGCATCAGGCACAGCATCAACAGCCGGGCAAGGGAGGGGATTGTCCTGCTCTGCTCTGCACTGGGGCAGCCTCACCTCGAGTGCTGGGGGCAGAGCTGGGTGATACAATGTCAAAAAGACATGAAGCCATTGGCGAGTGTCCAAAGGAGGGCAGTGAACGAAGAACAGGGCCTTGAGGTGAATCCGTATGAGGAGTGGCTGAGGGCAGTTGGTCTGTTCAGCCTGGAGAAGAGGAGAATGAAGAGAGACCTCACTGCAGTTACAACTTCCTTGTAAGGAGGGGCAGGCACTGATCTCTTCTCTCTGGTGACCAGTGACAGGACCAGAAGTAATGGCCTGAACTTGTGTCAGGGGAGGTTTAGGTTGGCTATCAGGAAAAATCTTTTTCACCCAGAGGGTGGTTGAGCACTGGAACAGGCTCCACAGGGAAGTGCTCACAGCACCAACCCTGACAGAGCTCAAAAAGCACTTGGGCAATACTCTTAGGCACATGGTGTGATTCTTGGGGATGTCCTGTGCAGGGCTAAGTCTTGGATTCAATGATCCTTGTGAGTCCCTTATAATTCAGGGTATTCTGTGGTTCTGTGACCACGCCTGTTGTCACGTCTCCATTACAGAGCACAAAGTAGAGGCAATGGCTGTCAGAATGTATAATTGGGGCAACAGAGAGTGAAGCCATTCTACACAGGAGAATAATATTTTTGTCCTGGGCTTGAATAACAGAGGGAACTCTTAAAAATTAAAATCTGGAGACTCAAATAATAAAGCTTCAAAGAAGAAAGTACTCCCAAGATAAATACTGACACTGCAACTGAGTGGAATGCAAAAGAGGAAGTCCACTCATTTTGACATACACATATAGAGAGGACAAAGGCAGACATACTCCTGTATGTGTTGGTAGGACAAAAGCTTTGTACATATATGCTTTTAATGTTCAAAAAAAAAACTGCACTAACATATCTAAACTAAAGAAAGTATCCACTTTCCAATGCCAACCTTGTTTAATTGTGTGTACAGTGATAATCATATACTGGTAACCTCCTGGAGCATCAACAGTTTCCAGAAAGGAACTGGAAAAAACACATCTTTGAAATGATAGTTTCTAGTCAATGTCCTTAATTTTCAAGGTTACATTCAAACTAGCATATGCAGTTATTTTCTGCCATCCTTCTGCAAGGTAGGAAAAGAAAACCTGCAATGGAAGTTAGCATTTAATGTCAGTGACCAAGTCTCATCTTATGTGGCAAACAAGAAGTCTGGCTCCACAGTTCTTGGTATCCAACAGGTTCTCAAAGATGGCTCTAAAATACAAATCAGAACTATCACTCTGATTCAGTGAGAAGAATTCATCAGAAGTGTGGTGAAGGAGTTCTTTCAGATCTGATTTAAATACACAACACAGATGCCAACTACCATGGCATAGATACCACAGACTGTACACAGACACATTTTACTGACAGGCACCTTAGACAAATGCTTCAGTGTGAAGGCAGCTCTCATCTACCTGACTTTTCTCAACAGTAAATGAAGTTCAACTCCTAGCAAGCTGGAGCTCAAAGCAGTGAGGAAGGTATTTCTGGCCTTGATCAGCACTACCTCGCATCCGCACACTGCCTGACAGCATCTCTTCTCTGTCACTGACAGCCACCACAGCTTCAGGTCCCACTGGTTTTGCCCATCCCTCTACAGTACAGGTCTCCCCAGGCAATGGTGAGGTGCTGCTTCAACATTAACATTCAACTCCTTCCTGTTCTTCCAAGTAGCTGCTTCTGAAAGCAACAGAGCTTAAGCTACCAAGCTGCTGAATATGTGTCCAGAGCAACCAAATTTGGGGAAAAAACCAGACTTGGCCAGTGTTCTTGAAAGGCTGAAGATCCCCACTGCACAGGATGGCATCACTCTGTAAGGAGCTTTTCCTTATGAGCATGTGGAAACTTCTTACATCATCCAGTTACAGCTAATCCTTGGAATCCACTCCAGCTTTTACAGCTTCTTGTCTGATATGCAATTAATTGTTTTGCATGGGAAGCTATGATACCTATCTTCCTACCCCAAACAAAAAAAGAACATGTCAAAAGTCTTGTTTTTAGCCAAGCCTCATGTCAACTGGGAAGCTGGAACAGGACAGGAATATGTTGGCCAGAAAAGCTGTAGCATGTCCATTGTCAGAAACATGACTGGATACAGACCTGGACAGACTGCAGGTGACCCTGCATGAGCATGGGTGTTGCATTAGGTAATCAAAAGAGGTCCCTTCCAACCTCAGTGATTCTTGTGATTCTGTCTCTGGTAGTCATTTCTTCTGTACTTAACTGAAATGTTAGAATACGAGTCATACTGGGTATATTTTTATATTTTCTTTTGTTGTTAGACTAAAGGATGCCTGTTGTCAAGATATCCTCTGTTCAGGTTCAGTTCGTGCTCAGGGCTGGGGTGTTGAGCTCTACAAAGTTCAAGAGTGTCTTTAGATTGCCCCCTTCTGCCCATCTTCTTTGCCCTCCCACTTCATTACCCTGCACATCACAGTGAATATACTTGTTCTCAGTTTCTTGTGCTTACAAGACTATCGCTTCTGAAAATACACAGTTACAAAGGAAACTCTGTGATGCAAGAAGACAGCTGAGTCAATCTAACAACTCCATACTACTGAGGGTTGCCCCTATTCCTCATGTCTTCATGCCAGCACTGAGGATCAGCAGACATCTCTGTCAGCAGTTCTTTTCGGCTGTGCTAACCTTTACCTCATAGTGCATTGAAGTTCTCCCACAAGTTCAGAAAAGTGCAAGATTTAACACAAAGGAGATGCACGGGTTGTGGGAATAAGGAAAGATGCGGTCAAACTGGAGTCTGACTTCATTTGGTGGCTCATCATGTTGTCTAACCATTCATCACCAGGACTGAGGTTCAGGTATATCGATTTACAGCCTGTTTCTAGCACTGTGTTTGGACAGCAAAGTTATTCTGGACCTTATGTTGTCAATTGGCTCATTTCCACACATGCTATGACACCATCTTCTCAGGGAGGCTGACACATTGTAGTCTGCTCTGTGCTGAAGTATGTACAACACATCTAATTACATTTTAGATAGAACATGTCCTGTGTTCTCTGAACTCTGTTCTAAATGGCTAGTGGCTCTGTGTCTAAACACTGATTTCTTCAATGAGCATGGCAGAAGAAAGTTATCATAATCCAAGAGCTCATCTACTGGAAACAGCTTTTAGGGTTTGTGTAAACCTAAGCTTTCATTCATACACACTACCAGATGTGATCGCCTGCTCCATTGTTTCCTCCATGTGTGAAGTACATTAGAGTTGAATTTTTTATTCTTTCAAGCCTGTTCCTCTTTTTGGAAGGACGACTTTTGCTTCACACAACTTAACTGTGGTATAGAAATTCCTTCTCTGAGAGTAAAGACCTGACAGAACCAAAATTTCTCAAGGAATACAACTCTCTGCTGTGGCAATCCTTCTCTTTTCTAAGCATACCTGTTTAATTCACACTGAATGCTACAGTAAAATCTCAGCTGCCTGATGCAGTAGTATGTAGTACCCATTTTGTTAAGACATCATGTACTGCCCAGGAACAGATTCAGAAAACAGCAGTCTCAGTCCTATTTCTGTCAATTTGTTTACCATCTAATCCTGGCATCCTCCAAGACTTTAGTTTCACTTTCTGCAAAAAGTCTCAACATGTATAAATGCAAAATATGAATAATAATCTGAGAACTAAATACAGCTAAAAAAAGATGAAATAAACAAAATATCATACCGGTCAATTAGGCAACATCTCATTGTCTCACGCAGGTCTCATTCTTATCTCAAAAATCCTCTACCTTTCTGTAGTGATAAACTTCAACTTGTAGTGACTACAAGTACTAAAAAAAAAAAAAAACAACCAAAAACCAACCAACAAACCAATCAAACACCCCCAAACCCTTTAATTTCTCCAATTCTTTTCCAATTATGTATTTTCAAGACTGACAGACTGTGGGACCTGTCCAACACCTTACCACACATCCAAGAGATTAAGTGAAGAAAATCAAGATTTCCTTTACCCTGTAAAGCCTCTTCCTCAAAATAAACAGCACAGCAAATGTTCTCCAGTCTGAGGACCCTTTTCACAATAGAGTGTTTAAGGTCACTAAAGAACATGCTCATGTGTTACATATTGTTTAGCTTTATATTTATTAAAAAGCAGTAAGAAACCTAACAGAGGAATGATAGATTACAGAGATAAAACTGTCCTCTGACAACAACAGATTAATAGTTAATCTGGTATATAGCCAGAGCCAGTACTTTATGGAAAGGAAGGTCTTTGTTCTAGAACTGCTGGAAAGCAAATGTATCTCTTCCAGCACAAGTGGAATTTAAAAATTCAGACTGGTAGTGTTATTTTTCTACCAGCTCCTTCAGAAAACAGATAGAAAGACTAAGGCAGTCATTACCACAAAATAACTCTAGAATCATGCATACATCCCTTCCTTCTGTCAATTAAAAGGTCTACCTGTTACTGATGCTACAAAAATACTGGCTCTAGGATTGGTGTTTTCACCAAAACTTCGGGTTTGATGAACATGGAAGAACTTTTGAGGCAGAAGGTATGATAGGGTCAGACAGGATCCATCCGTCCTGATGTATGAAACACATTTTTGGCTGTAAGTGACCCACTGTGCCACTTAGACACTCACAAGTCTATGGAACAGGATGGGATTCACCTGAGAGTACTAAGGGACCTGGAGGGAGCACTTGCCAAGCTGCTGTCCATCATTTATCATCAGTCCTGGATAACCAAGGAGGTCTAGGATGACTGGAGGTTGGCTAATGTGATGCCTATCCACAAGAAGGGTTAGAAGGAAGATATGGAGAACTACAAGCCTGTCAGCCTGACCTTGGTGCTGGCAAAGACTACGGAACAGATCATCTTGAGTGTGATCGCACAAGCACACGCCAGACAACCAAGGGATTGGACCCAGCCACCATGGGTTTGGGGAAAGGCAGGTCCTGCCTGACCAACCTGATCTCCTTTTATGACCAGGTGACCTGCCTAGAGGACGAAGGAAAGGCTGTGGATGTTGTCTACCTGGAGTTCAGCAAAGCCTTTGACACCATCTCCCACAGCATTTTTCTCGAAAAGCTGGCAGCCTGTGGTTTGGACAGGTACACTTTTTGCTGGGTTAGAAACTACCAGAGAGTGGAGGTGAATGGTGCTGCTTTCCGTTGGCAGCCAGTCACCAGTGGTGTCCCTCAGGAATTAGTATTTGGCCCAATCCTGTTTAAAATCTTTACTGATGATCTGGATGAGATAGAATATACTCTCAGTATAATTCACTGATGACAGCAAGCTGTGTGGGAGCGTTGATCTGCTGGAGGGCAAGAAGGCTCTGCAGATGGATCTGGACAGGCTGGATCAATGGGCCAAGGCCAATGGTGTGAGGTTCAATAAGGCAAAGTCTCAGGTCCCACCCTTGGGTCACAACAACTCCATGCAGNCTCCATGCAGTGTTACAGGCTGGGGCAGAGTGTTTGGAAAGGTGCCCAGCAGAAAAGGGGGACGCTGGTCAACAGCACCTGAACATGAGCCAGGAGTGTGCCCAGGAGGCCAAGAAGGCCAATGGCATCCTGGCCTGTATCAGCAATAGTGTGGCCAGGGCAGTGAGTGTCCCTCTATCTACAGCACTGGTGAGGCCACACCTCAAGCTGTGTGTCCAGTTCTGGGCCCCTCATGACAAGAAACACATTCAGGTGCTGGAGCAAGTCCAGAGAAAGGCAAAGGAGCTGTAGCCAGGTGGGGGTTAGTCTCTTCTCCCACGCAACCAGTGACAGGACAAGAGGACACAGACTCAAGCTGCACCAGGGGAGGTTCAGGTTGGACATTTTCTTCACTGAAAAGGTGGTCAGGCATTGCACAGACTGCCAAGGGAGGTGGTCAAGTCACCATCCCTAGAGGTGTTCAATAAATGACTGGACTGACAACCAGTGCCATGACTTGACACAAACAGAAGGTGGTGTTTGGTCAAAGGTTGGACTTGATCTTGGAGCACATCTGAAATACTTGTTGTACACCAACACACACAGTATGAGAAACAAAAAGGATAAATGTCAAGCACTGGCCAGTTTCCAGAGCTGTGATTTCTTTGGTGTCAGCAACACTTGGTGGAACAAGTGCCACACCTGGAGTGCTGGGATGGAGGGCTGCAGGCTCTTCAGGAGGGATAGGCAGGGCAGGCAATTTGGAGGAGTTGCACTGTATGAAAAGGGGAGGTTTGACTGCACAGCCCTTACTGTTAGCGATGACGTGGGTGAGAGACCCTGGTCTCAAAGGAGTGTTGCAGTGTCTGCTGCCAACAGGCATTTAGGAGAAATCTCTGGGTTGGTATCTTGTCCTTACTGGAGATTGCAACTTCCCAGACATCTGCTGTGAACACTGTACTGCTGTGACAAGCAAATCTGAGAATGTGTGAAGTTTGTAGGAAATAACTTCTGGTCACAACTACTTGGTGAGTCAACTAGAAACTACGCCCTCCTAGGCAGAGGACAGTGTCCAGGGAGGTTCAGACTTGATGTTAGGAAGCATTTCTTTACCAAGAGGGTGGTCAAACACTGGAACAGGCTTCTTGGTTGATGCCCCAAGCCTGACAGTGTTCAAAAGATATTTGGATAATGCCCTTAGTAACATATTTTAACTTTTGGTCATTCCTGAAGTGGTCAGGCAATTGGACTAGATGATCACTGATAGATTCCTTCCAACTGAAATACTCCTTTTCTATTTATTTTGCAAATACTTATCACTTGCATTTTCCGTACTGAGTCAACATTTGCATGAAGGTATTATAAATGCCAAGATCCCTTTTTCCCAAGCTTAAAAGTCCAGAAAGAAAAAAGCCACTTTTTTTAAATGCAGTGAGAGTCCTTTCTGACCATGTCTGTAATTAAGATTGTGATGAAATTTTATGGGCCAGAAACATGGTATGAGGTGGTTACATACCTCTTCAGAGAGCCCTGGTCTTTATAACCCTGAACAACTCTGTATTATTAGCCAGCTGAACTTGTATTTGCATCCTTTACCAACTCACTTGTTACAATTCTGACCAGCATGTGTCCAAGTGTTATCCCTGAGGAATCCCACCATGACTTCATGCCTTTCTGAAAGTCAATCATTCCAGGCTTGCTCCATTTCCAGTCTTTAAACCAACTAAACACTCACACAAGGACGTTCCCTAATGTCCTAGGACTGCCTAATTCTCTAAAAGCTTTTGGAAAAGAACCATGGAAATTCAAGCAAAAGTTTTGAGAAAAGATCTAAGAGTTTAGGCTTCTCTTGCACTGCCATATCTGAATCACCATCACATCACACCTGAATCACGGAGAGTTCAAGTAACTGAGGAGAGCTAAGCATGTACAAGGAAAAAGTCCCTTAAACATATATACAACTCAGTAGGAAGGTTTATATTTAGACTGCAAAGGGAACCATTTTGCCATGTTGCCAGTACAAAACATAAATTTATTACTACTTTTTGGGTTGTGACTTATAAAAACAAACAAACAAAAAAGAACTTTTTAATTTACATGCCTACATACCTCTCACACCTCTGCTGTAATGTTCTCTGTCCCTCAGGGGTTCAGCTGCCTGCATCCCAAGGATTCAAGGCTGAGCCCAAACACAGCAAAGCTATATAACTTTGTCTCAGAATTCTAAGAAAACAGCTAAGTTGTGAGAAAGACTTGTGACAAAAATATGTAGAAAGATAAGAAATGAGACAGGAGTTGGAAGTCTGAAATAGGGATCACTAGCTGCTCAAAGACACATGACAAAGTAATTAGTCAAATAGAAGGGTAAAAAATTCTGATAAAAAAAGGTGAAGGTGGGAGGGTCACTGCCAGTCATCACTTTTTTCAAAGCACTAGTGCTGGGGGTGAAAGCAAACAATTCAGCAGCACTCTGGATCTGCCCAGAACTGTTGAAGCAGATTCTTCTCCCAGCTGAGGTCTGTCTAGACAACATAGACTTGTAAGCATATTTATAGTCAGCCCCATTGCTCCCGAAGGCTGGGATATAATCTGTGACTGCTAGCCACTACTCGGTAACCTTGTACTTTTGTATTTAGCTGTGCGAAATACGTTGCTACAAGTAAGATGCTCAAGCAAGCTGACCTAAAGAAGGGAGGTAACAGACAAATGGAGACAAAGTTAGCCTCAGTACCTCCTGCCTGAATGGTGAAGACTGAAAAGAAGATCATCAACCTGCAACTTACAGTGACATTGGGAGACTTGAACTCACTAAACAGAAAAAATGTCCATTACCCATGGTTGTAAAAACATAGAAATTACTATTTCCTAGATAAAATTCCTTCTTTTCAAACAGAAGTTTTAGAGATGCAAAGTTATTCAGAAGTGATACTCTCCAAAGCACAGTTCTCAAATTAAAAGCTTGGAGATATTGAAAATGTATTATGCTTGTTGTCTGCTGGTTTGTAACTATGCTACACTGATCAGAATGAGTACAAAAAGAATACATTCTTCTTTAGAAAGATAATGAAAGAAACACCAGGTATGTTTTCTCTTCTGAGCCTGGCAGACACTCTCAGTGTAAGAAACCAACAAGACAGAAATAATTCAGATATCAGTCTTGGAAGTATCTTTACTTTGACAGGAGAGTAGAGTCTGTCTTCCGCATTTCAAAGGTTCTACAGAGCTGTATACCTGCAGACAATATGTTTGAACTAGGAACTGATGATATTTAAGAGATGTATAGTAGCTTTCATGTAAGAAGTCCCAGTTCAAACTTCTCCATGCCTGAGCCGTAATTACAATTTTGTAAGTCAGTAAACTGAGACGGGCTTTAGAAGCTCATTAACAGTTCTCTACAATAAGACTGACTGTGCCCAGATAACTTGATAGTTCTGACTCCTGTTGTACTGTGCCCATTGTATTACAATGTTTCCATGGATTTAATCAGTGCTTATTTATGCTTAAATGACTTTATTTGCATGCTAGAAAGAAAGAGATAGACCCAACAGATAACAAGTAAATGGATAACGAACACAGAACAAAGATCCTGGATGAACAGGACTGACTGCAACATTAGCTACAAAAAAGACTAAAATTCGCTGCATGAATTAAGCAATTCAAGATGTAACAGTTTGCTCTATAGATAACACGGGAGCCAATCGTCAACCATCAAAACAAACTGCTGCTGACTGCATACATTTCTAGTGTCTGTAGTAAGGTGTTACAAACACATTTTATGTATCTGTGAGAATATCATACATGCAGGCAAATGGTGTTATTCCTGAAGAGCAGTTATTCAACTAAGTTAACTTTTTCGTTATTTTGGCATTTAACACTTTTACATAAGAGAAGACTTAGTAGGACGTACATGAAATGCACTTCAAGAAGACAAATATTATTACTTCAATGCTGTTCTGTGCCACAGTTTGACAGATACTGAAGAAGTTGAAAGTCTTCATTGATATCACTGGTCTGTTAAAGTACAGCTAAACAAAGCCTTGATGCCAAGTTGCATGACACCATAAATGACTCGTGAATGCAGAAGAAGAGACAGATGTACAGCAATTGAAGGCCCTCCACCCAGTGGTAATGGCAACTCATGTGTCAGACCTCTAAGTGGACATTCAGCCAAATCCCAGTTCCTAATACTAAAGGCAATGACACCCTCGGTAATCAAGGGGTAACAGGCATCAGAAGAAGGGCAGAAAGGGGCTTAGCTGTAACCTCTCTCCCCAGCATTACCACTCTTCAATTTCATCTCTTATTGTATCATAAACCTAACTTAAACGGCAAAATTCCTTGGCCTAAGATGAGGGAAAAACCTCTGGAGAAGTCTATAAAAAGATAAATACAGTTAGACCTCACTCAGATTGTTCACAAAGGATGTTGGTAGCTTACAGCTTTAAGAGGAGGTAAACCCACCAACAAGGAAAAGCATAAAAGGCAACTGGGGAAAAAACCCAAATCAAGAACAACATGGCATGGAGACCATGTCTTATCAGCTATTTGAGTTGCCAGTACTAGGGTCAGTTAAAGGTGGCAAGTCAGCAACCTCAAGCACTTGCTCCAGAACACCACAGAGGCTGACCTTCCTTCTTCAAAACACTAGTCCAGTCAACAGTAATCTTCTGGGGTTTCGAAAGGCCATTATTACAATTTGGGAGTGGGGTGGTGGGAGTGTGGGGGTTTTTCGTCACTGCTACAGAGCATGAAGGGAAATGCAGGCACACATAAAATAACATTTGGCAAATAAACACTCAGAAATCTGTAGGGTACTGGTGTCTTCCATAAAAATGGCTCAATACTTACTGTGCACACATGAGGCCAGTTCTCAAGCTGATAGAGCACTTCTGTGCTAAGGTCCTCCCCGTACATTTCCCGATAGATCTGAGGCATCTTTGACACCCTGACACCACTGCTGTATTTGCTCAGAAGCTCCTTAACGCGACTTTGAAGTTCATGGACATCGGCAGCAGAAGACCCAGGGGCAACAGTATGTGTCTCTGCAGTGGATGTATTCAAGCTATCTGTTCAAAGAAAAAATACAGCCTTGAAGTAAACACAGCCCTACAAACAGAAAGACAGATGAATACCTCCCTACTTAAAAACTAAACATGGGAGCTGCCAGCGTAACACCAACTCTAAAATGTGGCTCTCCTGCCCAGCTTAGCTGGTTCAGTCACTTCCTGTGGCAAAGAACTATGGAAATGTCAGACATTTAGTAACTACCTAAAGATGACTTTTCAATCACTGTAGTTGTCTTCATAAGATGTTGCTACAGGTTACTTCTGAAGGGGTTCTGGAAGAGGATACAGAACCCTCAGCCCCACCACAACTGAGACACTGCACTACGGCAGTATCCCAAAAGGGACACAAGGTAATTTCTTTATGAGTACAAACACACCAAAGATATTGCATGACAACCAAGAATGTTCTTCTATATTCACACAGGTGTACAAATGAGACCAATGATTTGCCTTTCATTCCAAGATATGTCCTGAGGAAAAGCCACCACCCAGAAGGCAGCCTTTTTGTGCTACTGCATCCAAGGAAGCCCTCCAGTGCAGCAAGGAAAAGTGTCAACTGCTCAGCTGCTCTGGGCAGTTTCATACACTGTGTGTAGGAATTAGGCAGTCATTATTCCAGGGGGAGCTTCACATCACTAGCTTACCTGCTCTCTCATCTCTACTCCTCTTCTCCCTTGCTACCAGACCTGAAGCTTCACAAATCAGGCCAACAAATTTCAAAGAAAGCAACCATCATTTTGCAAGCCCATCAGCTGCACAACTGTTGAGCCACGCAGGCAGAA
Source organism: Callaeas wilsoni (assembly GCA_013398955.1). Lineage (NCBI taxonomy): Eukaryota > Metazoa > Chordata > Aves > Passeriformes > Callaeidae > Callaeas > Callaeas wilsoni. The sequence continues at coordinate 15,406 of VWPU01008279.1, read as the reverse complement.
GAGTGTTTTCTGGACAGATACATTAGTAAAGCTGCTTACTCCTGAAAGCCAGGATTTCATCCTTATACCAGAGTCCTACCCCAGCAACTAAGTTAAGCTTACTCTTCCTGTTTCCAAACTCCTCACACTGGCTTTGTGATTGACTTTGACACCTACTGCCCAATGTTTTTCCTAGAAGACTGAGGGGCAGACAAGCAAATGCACATTTCCTCAGTACAATGATATTAGAGTGAAAAGGTTCACCCACAGAACTTGATTCCTCATCCAAACCTGTCTTCATTCAAAATAACTACTAAGATGGATTTTTTTAAAGATGACGTGCACTCTGAGTAGTCAACAAATAATTTCTTAATGGGCGTACCACTTGACTCCGTGGAAGAGCTTCTGGACAGGTGAACTTGCAACTCCTTTTGAAACCGTGGTGGGACAGTCAGTCTCTTCTCAGATCTAAAATTGGAAAGAAAATTGCTTAGAATCACTCTTCTCTCTCTAAATAACATTCCACTTGCTTCTAAGACTAATATACAAAATAAAATGCATTCCACACACTCCTAGAAGGCCTCCTGCACAAGATAAGTAGTCACAATGTCTTTGCCAGGAAGACAACCTGATCAGCAGTAACAGGACAGATCAACAGGTGGTTTCTAGTTTTTACTCATTTTTATCATTATTGTGAGAAACAAAACACAGGATGCTGTTGGTTACACTGTTTAACAGATTCTTCTCTGAACATCTCTCTCACTGAAAGCACAAAAATGTCATGCTTGGAGGTGTCCTTCTGGGGTCCCCCAGAGCAGCAGCTTTTACTTGGGAGTGCAGACACCAAAATGAGCACCTGACACTGAAGAGGGCACAGCACTGTGTAGCTCACAAAGACTTGGAATAAAATCATCTGTGGAATAATTATATACACTGCAAGCGAAGGTGAACAAGAGTTGGAGGACAGAATTCAAAGACTAGGCAACATCTCCACCTAAGCACAGCAGGTTGCTCTGAACCAGGCATCTCCTGACCAGAGTAGACCCTGCACATGCACTGGGCAGGCTTTGCAGAAGATCTCTGCCCAGGGGCCAGAAAGGAGAATGGCCAACTCTGGAGTTGCTCTATAGATAACATGGAAGCCAATCATCAGCCATCAAAACAATCAAAACACCAAAACAGTGGAGCAAGCCAAAAACCTCACCAGCTGCAGAAACACCAAGGGCAATTTTCACACCTTCACCTTGACTCTCAGAAGGTAGGACAGCAGTTCAAGTATGATGCTGAGGCTAGTCACAAGAGGAAGTCAAGACCAAGAAGCCCTATGTGTCTTCAGACACTTTTAATCAGAGCATATCCATGAATCAGAAAGAGACCTCACACATTCACATCTCTTCTAAGGAGCATCTTAAAAGATTTAACATTAATTTGTCTCCCCTGCTTTTACGCTGTCCCTGTTAGATGAAACCATTGCTCCTCCATCAGCTATGGCGTATTACTTGTACCAAAGACCATACTTCTGTTCAGTGAGCTATCCCACAGCACTAGCTGTGAGGACAGGCACTGCCCAGCTCAGCAATTTACAAAAGAGGAGTCATGCCCCGAAGTGCTAGGCAGCAGCAGATCAACTACAAGCACATTTGCAAAACTCATAAAGTACAAAAGCAAAGTCACCCACACAAAATCAAAACTTAGATTCACACCTGGCACTTGGTGGGTATCTGAAAAGCCTCTTAGAACACTTAATCTGCATTACAGAAAAACCCTCTACTTTCTGGGCACAGCTCAGATGCCCACACAAAGCAGCAGCAGTCTCTTCTTAGAAGGTGGCTGTGGCTGCCCATGCAGATGCTACGAGAGATCCAGGATCCCACTTCTTTGTACATGTATCTCTCAGTATGGACAACTCTAAGCTGAACAAATACTCAAGCTAAAAAAGTCCTCTTAATGGAAGCAGACTCAAAAGAGACTACCCCCCTTGCTAAGTAGAAAGCAAAACAATCCTATGAAATAGCCACATGGGTAGCAGAGACTGTCCTGCTACCCCTGCCTGCCAACAGGAATCCATACCTGTGTTCTAGTCCTCAGTGCCACACACACTTTTATCACCTTAGGCCACATATCAAGTGACACAAATGACGTGACTGCAGGCCAGCTCAAACTGCAGTAAAATTTCAGTGAAGAAGAGGGCAGATGCTCCGCACTTAAGCCATGCCATGTGAACACCCTGGAAAGGAATCTAGAACAGAGGACTGATGATTCCCTTCTTGTTGCATGTAAAAGCTAATCGGATTTGGGATCCTCTCAGTATTAAGAGACCTCATGCAGGGTCTTCCTGTGCTTTCTGTTGTGGTTCAACAGTTTCCCACAACATGGTGCTGACATTGGCTTTGAGCCCAGTCATCACCAGTTTTGAGCCCTACAATCAGACAAGTATTGTGTGATGTGCTGCTTGGCCACATAGATCATGAAGGTCATACGTCTCCAACAATGAGATGAATACAGCCAGACAGTGGCAGGGCCAACACGCTTCCCTTCAGTTTGCAGATATGGACAACTCTACTTGCAAGGCCTCAAGCTCCTCAGCTGCTAGAAGCCTGCTCCCAGCAAGAGACCTCCTAGCCACACCAGCAGCATGGCCATGATCAGCCATGCAGCCCTGCCAAGTCCCTCTGCGTAGCTCCAGCTGAACAGCTAGTCACGTCTCACTGCCACACATCACTGCCTCACAATGAAGAGGAGCAATGCCCTTCCCTGACAATTGCCTTACCTTAGTAAGGCCCATGACATGCCAATCCGCTCCTTGGCCCTTGGACAGTGCTATCTAAGTAGCAAGGCCAGGTGGCGGCCAGCAGCAAATGGCTCCTGCTGCTTCAAGCAAGGGGGTCACCAAGCACCTGAACCTGTTCTCATCCATGCTGCTGCCTTCTGGCTTCAAGGATCTCTGCAGCTGGCTTTACCAGCAAGGTCTCTCCCTGCTTCTGAGCGTTTGCAGGTCCACAGCAACATCGTCAGGATAATGTGAGAGATTGCTGGTATAAAGACAAGCCTCTCAGACCCTGCAACAGCATCTGCAAGAAGGCCTCAGACAGATACCTTCAGCATTTCTCTGTTGTCATGTGAGTGTGCAGAACCAGGAAGACAAACACCCTGTTGCCCTTCCACCTAATGCTATGTAGTGGCAAGCCCCTGAAGCTGATACCACGAAAATCTTCGAAAAAAAATATCACACAGGGCTACAGAGGTGGGACATAGACTTTGGCAGTCACAAGTAAACCACCATTTGCAGCTTCACTGAGGAGCTTCACTACATGATACTGGGTGGAGCACCAATACCTCTCAGCACCCAAAGAAAGTCTGTCACTGGCAGGACATTGTGTCAAGGCAAGGAACAGACATCTGCCATAGCAGGACAGATGTTCAACAGAAAAGGAGAAAACAGAGATCCCTATGTGCAACCACAAGAGCATGGATGTCCTTTCCTATGATGTGGGTACATGGAGGGGCAGGGTGGGTAACAGAAAGTCAAAAACTGCACACAGATAATGGCTCACTCCAAACTGGGAAGTGGGACAGAGACAGGCTGTCATCTTCAGGACTTGTCTCAGTCAACCTGCGCTGTGAAGGCTCAGCCACTCTCACAAGGAAGTGCTGGCACCTCTGCTGGAACAGTGCCCTCAAGTCTGTGCCACATAACTATGAGGCTGCTGTCAGCCCAGGATTTCTAGGGATGCTGCTCATAACTCCACTCATCTGCACACTGTTTTTTGAAGTCAAGACCTCCTGCCTCAAAGCAGCTTTTCCTCCTGCCATTCCCAAAGTACAAGCAACTACAACAGTTCAGGAGGCACAAAATGTCCCCAGCAGAAAGAATACTTGGATCTTGCCAGTCCTGCTTCAAACTGGCCAAGCTGAAACAAATTAATCCAGTCACATGGCCACTATACAACTTTGTATTCAAACAGAATATGAATCTCACCTCCCTGAACTCTCCCTTCACTATGTACTCAAGCTAACAGGATAGCATTTGGACTCTTTGCAACAGCACAAGATGTCTCCTTCACCAAAAATACAAGACTTTGCCTGTAGCTTCTCCTACAGTGTAGGGCAGAAACAGAAAGAAAAGCAGAACACTTACCTAAAGAGAGGTCAGAAGAGACTGCCAGAGATAAACAAAGATAACACAAGATGTGACAGACTACATTAGGAATAGTCAGAAGAGAGGTGACATCTACCTAATTTTATTTCACGTGTTACAAGTCTTTAAGTGCTACAAAATACTTCCTGGCCTTACAGTAAATAACTTGGAAAAACCTCTAAGTGCTCTTTTTGCTCTGCCTGAGGCAATGTGCCTCTTAGGGAAGTACCTCTTAAAAAAATGCAACTCATCTGCACACACAGAAAACGGAAGGCCCAAGCACAGCTGCTCCTACATTTCTGAGTCACAGCAGGATGGCTTGGCCCCTCTCTCCTCTGTACAACAGACCCCTGACTGCACATGGAGCTCATGCAGGTGACTGGGGCAGGTCGTGCCTGCTTTCTGTTGATTTTCCAGAAAGAGCAGGCACCGCAGCAGGATTAAGCTGTTGCGCTGCTCTGTGCCACTTCGCAGCTACGCCGCTGTGGAAGCGGCACGCCACTGCCATTTCCATTCAACGCCAGGCTGACTTCCAACCCAGACCGGGTTGGAGCCCTCCCCCTGCAGAGGATTACTGCCACAATCACAGCTCCGGTGGACTTAGCACAGCCACAATGAGCAACAGCAAACACTTTCTCACCACCATCAGCTGACGGCCCAGGGCAGCCGAAAACAACACAGAAAGAAATGATGGGGCAGCAGCTGACTAAGCCACCCAGATTAGAGAGGCTCAAACAGGGCTGAAAAGCAGCATGTACCGCTAACCCAGCAGAACTGCAGCTCCTGCCCTCATCTCAATGCACCCAAACACGGTCAGGCGGCTCCTGGCTCCGAACACGCTGAGAAGGGGCACAAACACTGACACTGCAACACAGAAGTCAGGCAAGAGGGAAAGAGCAGCCACCTGCAGACAACCATCACCCTCAACATGCACATCACCTGTCCCTGCACACAAATCTGCTCTTTCTGCTTTCTGTCACACTGGCCACAACAGCTCCCTCTTGGGCCCAGGCAACAGCCTCACACTCCTTTGCTGTGACACCTTTGGCCACATTTCTCCCCAGAAGACATGGGAACAGGCCAAGAGCACAGGCTAGCTATGACAGCATCCAAAAAGGCAAAACGTCATCTTGTCTCCTTCCTGGGGTACCATCCCACGTTCAAACTTCACCTTCTGCAAAGGCATGAGCCTGGATTCCCACTGGATCCCAAAAGGCACTGCTTGCATAGCAGCATCCAAGGGTCCATCACACTTCATTTCCTCACACTTGTGCACACACACACACACATACACACTGACCTGTTTACCACAGTGACGTGCCTCTGCATGGGAATTTCTTTAGGTGGTCCACTCCCAGCAGCTGAAGGTAAGGCAGACCGGGCACTCTCCACAACAGGTTTCACACCTCCACATGCCACTTCTCTGCCTCGGGGCAGGCAAGGAACAGGCCTCTTACTGCCTTCTTCTGGCATGTTCAAAGATCGGGGCTGTCGCAAAGTTCCTTTGGGCTTTCCTAAAGAGTTTGCAGATGCAGCCATGAGTAGCACTCTCCTCCACCCAGTCTACCTCCACCTACAGGGGCACCTCCTGTACTGCCCTGCCATCCAAAGGGTTTCTTCTTCTCTGCTCTGGCTCGTGGGCACCTGAACTCCCAGCACATCAGCAGAGGTGACCAAGAAACACCCACAGAGGAACACACCACATCAGTGTTCAGGCTACATTGGGATAAACAAGCTCTTGGTCACTTTGCTGTTTATGTGCTGGACGTGCCGCATCAATTTTGGAGGTTACAAACACTTCCAAGGGGACCGATGTGCAAGACAGTGAATCAACCTGCCTTTTAATCCCTGACGTTTGACTGGGATATGAGCCACCAGTTCAGCTTCCCAACTGGCATCCTTGTAGAAGAGAGAAGCAGCAAATGCTTCATTACAGACAACAGGGGAATACACACAAACTATGAGACCCACTGTTGTCCAAAGCTGCCAACCTGCAAGCAAATGGGTATTGCCTGGGCTTAATCCTGGGCCCAATTCCACAGACAGTCACACAACAGCATAGCAGTGAGGAAAATCTGACCCACACTTCAGGAAAACACTGCTGCAACAGCTTATGGAAAAGATAAGAGGTAAAAAGAGCCAGAAATGGGCATCAGAACTTTTGTGGCACTGTGGCACTGGCATGAGCAACAGGAGCTGCCGAAGCAGTCACAGATGATACTGCAGGGACTCCTCACTGTGAAGGCATTGTTCAATCCTCCCACTCCACAACAGGCCAAGGCCAGCCTTAAAGAACAAGCAGTCTCATTGCCACATTTCTTGCCTGCAGCTCACTTGTTTCTCACAGAAGCAGGAGCACGTGAAAGTGAAGCCAAGCATCCTCCGAGGACTTTGTTTTTCAACATCACTCACATCTCACATACATACTTGAAAAGTGCTTTCTCTCTGACCATGGCTTTTAGTCATAAGCACCCTTGTCAAGAACACTCATCCTCCCAGGAACTGTCCACCTGGACCATGTAACTCATGGCCATAGGTGACACACCCTCACAGCCAAGACTTTTGCTGCAGCAGCTGCACAGTTCCTTCATAAAGGCAGGCCCACTAGAGCCGCCTACGACTTACCTGATAAACTGACTGGAGATGTGTTCTTCAGCCTCATCTGACAGTTCACCTGCCGGACTGTTTTCTTCTTGGAACTCCTCTGTCGGGCCACCAGTTGAGCAACGTGCACCGTTTCACTGCAACTAACAGCATGGCAAATGACCTTGTTGGAGCAGGAAGGGAAGAGGGGAAAAAGCAGTCAGTGAGACCCATGCTCATCCACAGCTCTCAATCACCTGTATCCCTCTCCAAGCCTGTAACTGCTGGTTCATGCAGGCCAGCAGGCAGTTCAGGAAAGGCTTCAGCAGCAGACACAGATCTTGGAGATCTCACTCTCCTTTTATGAAACCCCCAAAGAAACATCAGTGAACCTCAGAAATCAACAAACCAGACAGCCAGAGCCTCTCTATCACCTTTCCACATTAGGTTGGGACCCTCTGAGAAGCAGCCTGTTTTCTAACTCCCATCCCACAGGCCCATAATCTTGCTTTATAACTCTGGGAAGCCATGGGGTTGCAGCCTGTCCTTGCTTCTCTTGCCAAGGCTCACTAGAGGCTCTGGCACCACGCTGACCCTATGGAGCAGGGCTGCCTTTGCCCCACTTACCAAAGAAACTGCACAACTATCCTGGCCGCACCAACTGCCTCGCAGGCACTGTGCTGGCCCCCGACAACAGCCCAGCCTTGGACAAGCCCACACCTATCTCCCTGCCCAACTTCATGGCCTCTTGCCTCAACATTCCCTCACCACAGGCCATCTTTTGGACGGATACAGGAACCTGGCCTTGGCAAGACCCCAAACCATGTTCTTAGCATGCACTCTGCCTCACAAACAAGATGCAAGCTCAAACTTTTGGGCCATTCAACTGCTGCAAAGGCAGCTGGATGAGTACTCCTCCAGAACTCCATAAGGACACAGGCAGTGTCAATAGCACTAAGTTAAAAATGGCAGTCTGTGGTCTCAGCCATGTCTGTGGTGGTGGTGGTAGAGGTTGAGAAAGGGCCCCTTTCTCAGCTGTGCCATGGGGCCAGCAGTGCTACCTTGCTGGCCACGGCCCCCAACAAACATCAGAGATGACCATTTTGCACAGGAGCAGGGCAAGAGCAACTCAGGGACTTCACCAGCACCTCTGAAATTTAGCAAACAGCAGCTCCAAAAAGGATCTTTTCTCACAACCAAGACAGGGCAACCAAAGCAGAAAAACAACAAAAGCAAGAGATTGCTAAGCAGCAACAGCTTGTTCCAGGGATCTTCTCAAGTCTCCCAGGGTGACCCAAACAGCCCAGGAAAATATGGGCAACGGATGATGACACTAGAAACCAAGCAACTCCTCCAGCAGTGCTCTCCAGCTCATCCTTCCCCCTCCTCTTCCTCTGCTGCACATCCAGCACCTTCGCTGGGCTGGCTCAACACAGAGCCACTGCAGGGAGGGCTTCTCCTTCTGCTGCAGAGCTCTCCTACCCCAGGAGTTCCTGCTTAAAAATCAGATAGTGTACCTGCTGCACAGTCACTACCTATAAAAACAGCAATCCAACAGCCTCACCATTGTAGTGATTAAATGCCAGGAATCACAGAAAAATTGAGGCTGGAAGATGTTGCTACAGTCCATGTCATACAGTATCTTTGCTCAAAGCAGCATCAACTAGACCTAGTTAGTCAGGTGGTGGAATATCTCCAAGGATGAAGAACTCTCAACCGTTCTGGACAACTCTGTCCATTGTTTAGCCAGCCTCACTGTAAAAAAGTGGGGGGTTTAATGTTTACATGGGACTGCTTTTATTTCACTTTGCCTCTGTTGTCTCTTGTCTGTTCACTGAATACCAAAGAGAACTGGAGATGGAGCCTGGCTCCCTGGTTTTTTTACTCCCTTTAACAGACACATGGATAAGATTCCCCTGAGCTTTCTCTTTTCCAGCATAAACTATCCCTGCTCTCTGAGCCCTGCATCAAAGACGTTACATTCCAGCCCCTTCATAATATTCAAAATCATTCAATGAACTTGGTTCAGTGTGTTCATGTCTGTCTTTTTCTGGGAAGCTTAGAACAGAATGTGGTTTCACTGCTGCCGAGTAGAGGGGAATAATCACCCCCACCAGAGTGGTGGCAACACTTCTTCTAATGAATCCCAGTACACCGTTGGTCTCCCTTGCTGCAATGGCACACTGCTTCTCACTGTGAATCTGGCACCCACCAGAACTCCAGGGCATTTCTCTGCCAAGCTACTTTTCAATTGGTCAGCCCCAAAACTATACAGGAACATGGAGTTTTTCTTCCTCAGGTGCAGGACTTGGTATTTCCCTATACTGAACTTTGTAGCGTTCCTGATGCGCCAATTCTCCAGCTTCTTGAGATCCCTCTGAACAACAAGCACATCCGTCTGCTCTATCAGTCTCTCCTGTCATCTACAGACTTGCTGAGGATGATCTCTGTCCCATCACCTAGGTCATTCATGAATATTTTAGACAACAGTTCCTGAGTATCTAGTCCCAGGGCACATCACTTTTAAGTGGTCTCCCAACAGGTTTTGTGCCACTGTTATGGAAGACGATATTAAAAGCTTTACTAAAATTCAGTTAACCTACATCCAATGCTCTCCATTCAACCAATCATCTCAATTTGGAAAGGTATTAATTTGGTCACATATGATTTTCACTTCATAAATCCATACTGACTTGCCTTCTTGTCTTTCAAGTGTCTGGAACAGCTTTCCAGGATTAGATGCTCAACAACTTTCCCACAGTTCAACATCAGGCTGATCTTCCCACCCTTCCTGGTGAAGGGCAGTGCTTTCTTTCAGTCCTCAAGAACTTCCCACAAACTAACATGACCTTTCCAAGGTAACTGACACCTGTGGGTGCACTGCAATACACCCATGGACTTCTGCACATTCAGTTTTTCCAAATGTTCCCCATCCTAATCCTCCTCCAACAAGGTTAAGACTTCCTTGCCCTGCACTTTCCTCTGCCTATTTCCATAGTATCTCTAAACCCCTTCCAGCTCACCCAGTTCTGCTTCTACCTCCTGTGGCATGCTTAGAATGGTAGATTTAAGTCAGGAGCTCCTTCTTCACCCATGTGTACCTTCTCCAACCTTGCTTAAGTAAGAGACTTTGTCATACAGCAGCCTGTACCTGAGTCATAATCCATCTTTGTGAAAGGCGAGCCTGAAATCCTTCACTCTTCACCCTTTCACAGATGTCTGTGCTACAATCTGCACTCAACAGTTTGAGCATGGACTTGATAAGGCTTTAGTGAAGTGAAACACAGCAAAAGGCTGAAGGTCTTCACTTGCTGTACCTTCTTTCTTCCAGTTTTTCTGCTGTCCCTGTATCCCTGTCCCTGTTTCCTCCTATTGCCTGCATAATTAACTAGCTATTTCAATGACTTTCTTTGGAAGCACGTTATCAAAACTGGCAGTCCTCTGGGAGCTGTTCTAAAGGGGATGGCACTTTTTCTTGGTCTTCAAGTTGTTCAAATAATCAGTAGTAAACCCGTCCTTCTTAAGTCCATGTATGTTTGTTTGGGCAGCAGCTGCACAATCCTCCCAGGCTGCTTCTCCCTGCTCCCACCTCATGCATGCTTCCATTTATGGTTCAATTTTGTCAGTGCTCCTGCCCCCTTTGCTTTTTTCCCCAACTGCTGGCACACACCATTCTTGAAACTGGAGGAGGCAATCCTTGAAAGCTCACTACCTCTCCTGGATCATTCTCTTCAGGACTGTATTCCATGAGTCTTCCAAGCAGATTCCTGAACAGGCCAAAGTCTGCTCTCCCAAGTCCTGCATTGTTGATCCTACTTTTTGCTTTGTTACCCTCCTTTCAGGCTCACAGACACCATCTAGCCACAGAGAGAGCTCTTCCCAGCCTTTACATCCACAATTGTTGCTCCTTGTTTTCAAGGACTGTGTCCAGCAGAGTACCTCTCCTCATTGATTCACTGCATGTGTCAGGATGTTGAGAGCAGCAGACCTCAGAAACATCCTGGATTGTTCATGCCTGGATGTCTTATCCCTACAGCAGGTATGGCAGTGGCCCAAGTCCTTTGTGAGGATCAGAGCCTGAAAATGTAAGGCTTCTTGCAGTTGTCAAAAATCTGCTTTATCTACCACTTCTTCCCCCCTAAGACACTTGTAACAGACAGCCACCACATTGCCCATACACTAGTCTGTCCACTACTCATAAGCTCTTGCTGTTTCATCATCTGTCCCAAGACAGAGCTCCCTGCATGCCCACTGCTCCCAAACTTGGAAGGTCTTACAGAACTCTTCCGACTCATAACTCCTCAGCAGCTAGTGTCAACCCACAGCAGCATGATGGTTGTGTGACCCGTTGCAACAACCCTCCATGACTTCAAATGAGATCCTAGCCCTGAACAACACACGGATCTCCAGTTTCTCCTGGCTGTAGCCCAAGCTGTGGACAGTCATGTACTGGCACTTCAGAGAGATGCCCAGTTGTGCTCACTTCCAGAAAAGCATATGAGAGCCATCCTCAAACTCCTAGCTAACAGGAGTGGATGCATGGGATGGATCAACTTGAGCTTTGCTCTCGAAGTCTCAGTATAAAAGGTCTTTTGTCCCTATACAGTTTATCATAGTTTTATAAATGCACATTTTCATGTGTTTGGTACATTTCAGGTTTTTCCTGTCACTAATGTTCTAAGTAATTTTCAGCATTTCCTTCCCTTGTTTTCACATCATAGTGATAAAGTTTAACAAAATGGTCTGAGTTAAAATGAATTCAGATGTAAAAAGGGATGGGGTAGTTAAGCAGAGCAAAGTGGTCTTCAAATTTCTCCTTCTGAAGGGGCTTAATTACTGAAGCAGAAGTCCAAGCTTTCTTAGAGGAAGGTGCAACTACACACTTCTTATAAATGAATATGAAGCAAAGTAAAGTAGGGTTCCTTGAAATGATGCAACCACCTGTTGCAGGTGCACAGTATTTGAGTCCCCTTGCAGTGTTTTCTGTATACTGAACTTAATTCTCATCTTCTGTGGAAACTGGATGACATACCTACTGCATGAAGAAAAAGTCATCAGCTTTCATCTTTCCCACATTCAAGACAGCTAAATTAGTGTTCGGTAGCAAGAGGAACAAAGGACAATTTATATCATTGACTTCCCAAGATAATCAGTCTGTTCAGCCGCAGTTACCTAGCTAGTATTCACCTCCCACAAATACTTAAGGCAGCACATAACATGTGGCACTTTGAGATCAATTTATATTATTTACTGCCTACTTTATACTATTCCTTGTTGAATGCATTTCTTGTGGTTTGTCTTGGATGGCTGCCCTAGCAGTAAGGAAAGTCCTTTTAGGACTATCTAGACTGCAGTCAGGATCATCAGCTGCTACCAGACCCCTGGATGTGCATGTCTTTGCTGTCCTGCCCCACTGTCCACAAGGGGGTTAAAGGAAGAGGCAAGGGTCTTGACGGATGTTTTGGAGATCAGGGTACTCTAGAGACATGAAGAGAGACTGGCTGACTGCGTGCTCTTGCAGCGGCCTTGTGTGGACTCTGAGCTATGCTATCAGCCTGTAATGGAGCTCAAGTATTCTGGAGAGAGGTGAACAAAGAGCACAGACTTTTAATGACATATAGCCTAGGTCGGGTATCAAGAAAGCACAAGGGAGCAGTCCCAGGTAGCTTGGCAGCCCACATCAGTGCATAATCATGCTTGCCACCCTCTGCCATGGGGACACTATGGACAGCGCCAACAGGAGGGTCATCAAACAGCAACATGCGGTCAGTCTTTGCACCCTCTCCTGCCTCCCAGGTGTTCAACAAGGTGCTTCCTCTCAGCTTTTTCAGTCATGCAGAGCACAGTTAGCACTTCTGAACTAGTGTAAGTCCTCCTCAAGTATCTCAAGACCCCGTTTAGTCACTTTCTCTTTTTTCACCTCCTAAAGCCACATTTCACTCTCTAGTAACAGCTGCCACAAAAAAGTCACTGCTTCTATCCAAGAGTTCACAAGGCTCTCAGCACACATCGTATTAGTGGATAAACAAGGCTCTCAAGGGAATGGGAGGATACCAGATTACACCCTGCAAGGCCCTAGTTAGAAACAGATGGCTATCTGCCAGAACCATCATGAGGAAGCATTTAATTGCAGGATCACAAATGTTCCCAGACCTGAGGCACCTGCAATCCTGTTACTGATGCAGCTGCAGCTGAGGCAGGCTTTGGAGAAAAAGAATCCCAAACTTGCTTATCTGCTGTAAAAGGGCAAATTCTGATGTAAATATGCAGAAAGGGAACCTGTTGCTTAAAACTAGCCACATTTCCGGGTATCAGGACAAAACTCAGGATATCTCTCACCATATTCTCACCACACAGCTAATGAGGGAGAACTAGTCCTGCGTTCCCAGATGCCATCCTGATCCAGCTGACCAAACAAGGAATCTCAGTCTTAAGTCCTGTCTCTTCAGACCTGTTATGACAGTCATACGTTGTGCCAAACGTTTGCTAGCTTTTTGCTCTGCCCCAGGCTACAAAGGCTTCAGGAACCCAGACATAGCTCCAACAATGGAGAGGCTTCAAGTTTGTCAGGCAGATCATCTGCAAGTCACACAGCTGCACCAGCTATGAAGAGAATTGTTGCAGTGACCCAGACTATCTTGGGTGATTCAGAAAGGGTTAATTTCACTGCACCAGACTCTGCCTCAGAGGATAGGTTCAAAGGACAGTCCACAGCACAAGAATTCTTAACCCCTGAGGTCACCTGTGCCTACCTCCTCTCTTTGTTTCAGAGATTCAGGCCTCTCACAGGACAGTGTGTGTCAAGATTATCTTGAGCTGTACTACCATTTGAGACTTAGGCTAAGTTCCTCCCCTGAGATGTTTCTATTAGTTCTTTGTCACGCGTGTCACCTTTGGATTGGCGATCGCTGTTATACCTCTCTCACTTTGTAACCCTATAAAAACATGTAATCAAAGAGTTAAGGGGTCTTTCTGTGAGCTCCCCTTCAAGAAAATAAACTTGGAATAAAGCTACAGAAATTCCAACTCTTTCCTCCTTGTCTTTGCTCCTGCCAAACTAAAGCCCAGAGATTGCTTGTTGCAAACGGCTTCGGGCCAAGAAGTGACCCTATCTCGACCAGATGCAGCTATCCTGTGAGGGTGGCTGCCTGGATCCACAGGCCAAGCCAGAGCAAAGCAGCAGGCAGTGCGGCAGAGAATGTATTCTGACTTCAAACCAGGAAGCCCAGACTACTGGGCAAGGAGGTTTGTGGTCCTAGCAAGCTGCTTCCAAAGTGGCAGCCACCAGGAGACACAGGCTAGTGCAGCAAGAGCAAGGAATAAGGGACAGTTCTTCTACCACATCAGTTCTCTGCTAAGATCTGCTTCTTCTTCTTGATCTGTGTGATGACCCTTTATCCCTTACACGCTTGCCAAGATGAGGCACTGCAACTCTTGCAGCACAGCACCTCACTTACATGGGCTCTTCCTCACCTCAACACATACTTGCAGTCCTGTTGCACTGCAGCCCATAACAAACAAGAATCCTAAGTCCAAAGCAAGCACTGTCAAGCTTATAAGCAACAGTACCTGAAAGTTTCACTGCAGGAAAAAAATAATGCTAAACCCCACTGAGAAGAGATGATTAACACACACAAGTTAACCTTCTTTAAGGTCCCAGGACGAGCCACTAATATGTCCTCCGAAGGCAGAAATGCTGAGAAAGGGGCCCAGTCACACAAACGATTTTTCAAGACAGAATTCACATTTTCAGGAAAAAGCCCTGCAACTTTACACCTTTTGCATGCACAACCTTGGGTCTGGAATGAAGAGGCAGGAAAATAAGCACTTAGTATCTTATGTAACAGCTTCCACTTCTCCCAGAATTAGTGCACCATATGCATGCCACAGAAATCCACAACACAAAAGGAGGTAAATCTATGAACCGTGAACACTTCGCAAACACAAAAGCCATTTCTGAACTGTAACTGATTCTTACCTCTCCCATTTTGTTCTCTTCCATTCTGACCACTCCTGGGACACTCTTCAAGTAGCCTTCCAGCGTGTCATATCCGAGTTGCCTAAAGGGAATCAACTCATTGGTGAGGGATCTGTATTCTCTCTGAAGCTCTGACAAACGTATGCCATTTTTAAAGGAATGAAGAACAGCTCGCAGGGCTTTTGCAACAAGTTCTGACTCCTGCATCTTCACCTATACCCCTGCCACCAAAAGAAAAAAGAAGTGGAAAAAAAAGCATTTTTACATACACAGGCTAAAACCACTGGCTTTTACTATTCAAGCTCCCTCTACCAACAAGCTAGAACACAGCAACTCAGAGGCTCATCTTTGGAGGCTGTGATACTTCTGAGTAGACTTGTAGGGCCATGGTTGTGCAAGACAAGCATAACATGCTACGGACCACACAGGGCATGACATTGTCAAAAAGTGCTGACAAAGGAGCACAGCAGCCATCATGCACAGGTTGGCTATGCCAGACAATCACGAGAGACCGCATGACCAGAAGAGGGGCAGGGGCTGCTAAACAATTGACCCACCACAGACAAGTACTGGATATTGCACCTGGGACAGGGCAATTCTGGATGAGTGTATAACTGGGGAATGAGAAGCACTCTGGAAGGTGGCCTGGGAGTCCTGTCAATGAGAAGCTGAACATGAGTCAGCAATGCCCTGTAAGCCAGGAGAGCCACCGGTGCTCTGGGGGCATC